>SJJU01004844.1:0-15360 GCA_012932125.1 Conopomorpha cramerella
CGCACCTCGCAGCTCATCTGCCCGCCCGGAGCTGCTTCCATCAGGAAATATGGCAACCCGCCCGGTTTATCCTTATCCATATAAGAAAGCATCAATTTATAACCACCAGGCGAAACTGAGCTGAAGGCAAGCGTGTGCCCCAACATCCATTTACTCTTCGATCCTTGTTTGACATTCAAGCAACCACCTTCGAAGCATTGCGGTATTCTGTAACGCGCAGCATTGTGAATATGTCGTAAGAGACCGGGGTTCTGAGCCCCTTGGGGGAGATCGTCCGAATCCCGGGCGCAAGACGAACGGGAACCGGTGACACCGGCACCAGTCTTCCCTCTATCGCCTGCGCTGTTCTTGGACGAGTCTGATGGACAGACGCATGTTTTCTTAACAGGCGGCGGTGTTGGAGGCGGAGGTGGGGCATCACCAGCTCCACTTTTGCTCTTCGTCGGACAGGGGCTAGTCGCATAAATAGTATCGAACAGGCGAAGATTGAAAATATTGCGCAAAGACACACGTGGTGACGATTTTGTTTCGTAGGCGGTCATTTATGATATTCAGAAATAATAGTTAATTAAATATAACTGATCAGTGATTATTTGTCAAGGTTTGTAATAGTAAGTAATTGTTTGTGGTTGGTAGGTGCCAAGTTGGTGTCATGACATATTGTCAACTTTTGACGATTGTCTACAGGCAAAAGTGGTGGTCAAAGTGCCAATAGGTGGCTATAGTGTACAGGTTAGGAAGGTAGGTAGGTATACGTACGCGACGGTAGGTAGGTAGGTATGCGTACTTACCTACCGTCGGGTCGTTCGCCAATATATGAGAAATCTACCTATAATTTATATCTGCTTACACTAATCTTACTCCCTACCCGGTTCCTGAAGGAAAGCAATCCGTATCGCAAAGCAATCGTAATGCGTTCCTCGCAGCATAGCTTTAGATTAGGACATAAAATGATCTTTGCCTCTTCGTGACCAATGACAAAAAAATATCTGGTCTGTTGTCATAAATGTCACAGTTGTCATTGTTTCGAAATGTCAATCAAACAAAACAAACAATCAGGAAAATCCGGAATTTATTAGTTCGACGAAACTGTCGTGAAATTACTAATTACTTAAGTACTGTGTAAATCGTTAGGTACTGCTGTAATTAAAGGTATTTAACTTTCACCATACTTTGTGAGTTCGTAACATAACGAAATGTTTACCGACCAAAAAACTTTGTGAATCAATTAGGTGACTTATTTCTTTGTTTCTTGTATCTATCCGAACATCTACAAAGGAATTTAAATCAACATGACGACTTTCGCAAAGTTTTTACAAAGCTTTAAAAATCTTAAATCCGATGCTGTGCCTCAAACGCCAACATTTGAAGAAGACTTGACCAATCCATCATCACCAACCGTTGAAGAGGAGGAGGAAGAAGTAAACTCAGATGATAATATAAAAAAGGAAAAATACAAGAAGAAGTTCTTTTTTACACCAAACTTTAAGAAGAAGAAAGATTATTGTGGCTCTACAAAAGACAATAAAGATCCTGACAGTGTTGTTAATACTCAAGGTAAATAATATGTAAATAATTTATTTACCTAAACTAGGTATTAAGATCTTTGCCTACCCCACTATGAAATCGGTGTGACATTTTTTTTTTAAGATATTTCGATTTATACACATCATAACCATGGGCTGATGATGATGATGATGATGATAACCATTTTAAATTATATCTACTTACAAATACATATTTCTAATGATATTGATATTTACTCATTGCAGCTACAGGAAATGTAATAAACATAGTGAACTCTCAAGGTATTCACTGGGGCAACGTCTACAATATGGGTATAAATAAACCAAATAAAAATTCTGAATCTGACGATGATGTCCACATCGAGAAATGCCATCTAATATTCTCACTATTAGAATGTACTTCAGCAGTAAGTATTAACTTAGAATCATACTAAAAACCAAAATTGAAGTTGCATAATGCAATTTTGCACTAATAGTGTACCAACCTTAAAATATTGTAATCATGTTTGCCAAGCCTCTTGTTTAAGTGTGGTCAGGAAGTGCTATACCCTGAACAATGCTCTTGTTGAGCTTGGATCAAAATTGTTAGGCTTGTCAATATGAACAAGTTTTGAAATGTAAAAAAAATATCTAATACAAAACAGGCAATTTCTGCTTCAGAGGATAATGTTTTGTATGGAATTAATGAAATAAAACAAATTTTATTTTGAATTTGCAAAACCATAACATTATACAAAAAAGGCTTTGAAATGTTACTTTAAAAAAAAAGTGCATACATGTTTATATGTGTGACTGTACTCAGAAGTGGCATATTGTAATGTGTGTGTTGTGTATGAACGGCTCTGATTTATTTGGTTAACACTATAGTAAATAGTTGAGATAAGTCAGTAGAAATTTTATTGTTATCAATTTGGTGATCACCAAAAGGGTTAACACTATAGTGAATAATTGAAATAAGTCACTAGAAATTTTATTGTTATCAATTTGGTGATCACAAAAACCAAATCACCCAAAGGGTTCATATTCCCTACAACAAATACCATGGGCATTTTTTTTTTTGGGATTATAAGACCAGTATATATAAGGTTATTTATTTTGTTTTAATGTTTGTAGTACAATAGTATAAGCCCTTTCGACATGTCTTAGTAAAATTGTGCCTTCTTTAAGCCACATCCTTAAATCCATTAACATTTTTTTTTCAGCCTGACCACGTGTATATGGATTATATTGCAAAAAATCTCGGCAAGGATTGGTACAGGATATTCAGATGTCTTGGTTTTTCAAAAGGAAGGATAGAGACTGCTGAAATTGACGAGGCCAGGAATGGTGTATCGGAGGTAAACTATTTTGTAAAATACATTATTATAATATCATCCTCATCTTGTCCACTGCAGGAGGCCTGCAGGCCTTTGGAATTGCACAACACTGTGATATATTTCATACAAAATATTAGTTTTTCCAAGACCATCACAAATAATATTTTACCACGGTAATCCCACATTTATCCTGATTATGGTACCTTACCCTGTCCAGAAATGTTCAATTGCTTTTCCCTCTCAATAATTCCTAGAAGCCAACCTTGTTAGCTATGACTAAAAGACCCTTCATCTGTTACCCTATCTTGACATTACTGCAGAATATGCTCATATCTTTTTTAACACTGTTCCCACCATAGTCGAAGCCATCCCTATTAGCTATGACTAAAAGCCCCTTCGTCTGTTACCCTATCTTGACATTACTGCAGAATATGCTCATATCTTTTTTAACACTGTTCTCAGGCCAGATACCAGTTGCTGCTGGATTGGACTCGCAACGACGAAGACGGCAGCCTGGGCAAGCTGGCCACCATCCTCTGGGACGAGGGTGAGAGGCAAGTCGTTAAGCATCTAGCTATCATGTATAAAAACCGGAAATAGCTCAACTGCAAGCTGTATCTGTAACCAAGCAAGGGTCCTTAAAATTCTCCACTAAATTATTAAGGTGTTACGACTTATATGTGAAATAATATTCATATACGACTGACTCCCTTGGGCCGGACTACATTGACAAATACTTTGCTAAAGTCAAGCAGTTGTTAGCTTTTACTAGAGTAAGAGACAGCTGTATTAACATAATTAAGGCGTGATTTTATCTAAAATTGCATTTGTGATAAGATACTAAGTAGGTACCATAAAGCAAAATCATACAGTAATCATTATGACAGTTATAATTATTTATACAAAGATTTTTGTTATGTACATGTAAGTATATGAAAGGTTTTAGCCACCCAGGTAGTTGTGTAACCAGTATGTTGGGCACATAATATTTTATTTGTATTTATTACCTACTCCCATGTTGTATTAGTTATAATTAATTATTTGTGTGTTTTATGTTGCTACAATTATATTAATTCTAATATTATACATTGTAATTATATATTTTGTTGAGTAAATACAATAGATCACAAAAACAGATACGGTAGAAGAAGTTTTGATTAATGATTAATTTGTTTAATTTAATTCGAAAAAAATGTAGGTATGTATTATTATATTATATTTAATAAAACATCTCTGACACATACCATTTTACCAGTAAAAATTGTTACATGTAGTTTAACAAACTTTACCGCTGTGGCTTATCGACGATGTACATGGCCTGAAGAAAGAATTGAGCAACATTTATCCTACGTTTAACTTGTAATTTTTAAGGTGGTTAAAATGTTGTCGAATATTTGTGCAATTGATATCATAAGGTGCTATTTTTTATATGTTTTTACATTCCAAAAAAGTTTTTACGGATTAGTTTTTAACTTTAACGTAGGAAAAACTGTACATCACATAATATAACTATTTATGTAAGTATTTACAATTATAAACTCTTTTTTAAGTGTAGGTATATACTAGCTGAAGCCCTAGCAAAGCGCGTCAAGAAAGACTCGACATAGAAAAAGAACGCCCTATGATTGGCTGCTATGTCACACATCGTGCGACTTAACTTGTTTCAACCAATCACAGTGCCAGGGAAAATGTTGTTATTATTATTACAATTGTCATAAATTTAAAGAAAAAAGAACCGTCTTTAATAAATACTTACCAGTTGCCCCTACGATTTTTAAAGGTGCCCATCGATTTGTCAGGTCTGCTATCATCAAAACCTGGATTCCTTACCATGGGACAACCTTTAAAATATATATAAGTACTTTCCGTAAAAAATAATCATCAACATTTCTAAACTGACTTCGAACTTGTCAGCTACCAAAGTATTTTTTGCCGTACCAAGCCACTTAGAAAATCCCGGCTTCGAAATGGGGCGGGCGGGATGGGTGGTTCACGATGAGCGATTGTGGGTTTTGCCAGGGATCTGCAGAACAGCTACGTAACGCACAACAACTTGATTTTGTTGATAACAATCAGGGAAATCCCATGATTGATTTGATGAAGATACAACTGTTGTAAACTGTATGAACAAACCTGTTGACGTTGTACTTACCTAAATTAATATTATTAAGGGTTGATCAATGACCAGTTCAAATACTCAGTTAAACAACTGTTCAACCGAGTAGTTTAACTTGAAGAAATTATACATCTCAGTTAGGTTGGTACAATTACATTTAATACAAGATTATTATATATTATCCCGACATTAGCTATCATTTTTAATTTTAGGACACCATCAATATCATTATGTTCTTTTATTATTTAGAACAGTTGTACAACTTGTACATCACTAGTTTCACCAGTTGGACAACATCAGAAGGGATCAAGCTCATGATAATAAGTCAATTAAAATCATTATGTACTTATAGGTATTCGAATGACTTTATCAGTACATATCTACTGGCCAAACATGCACATAAAAATCTTGTTACGACGGAGGTTCGAGAAACAACGACTAGAATGCCGTAGAAGTTCATCGATCATTCCAGAGGCCAGATTCCAAGTCGAAACATAGAAACCACTACACAGTGCCTATATATTATACTGAACAGATACTCATAGAACCTTCTAGAAGTACTTGAATATACACTGACGACTGGAATGTTCCAGAAGAAATAATAAAATATTTATGGTGATAAAGTACAACTACCTACTACCGGCTAGTTGTATTAAGTATACAACTAGCAATCGAATGTCCCGACTGACAGATCCCGAAATTTCGATAAAAGCGTATACAGATCATTTTAGTACCTATTCCAGTCACGGCACACATACCCAACTACACCAAACATAAGTATAAACATCGTCACAACTTGCAAATCGTCACCGTTTTTAAGACCTAAGTACATTTCCTACGTAGCGTTAAATATAGCCTATTGTGTATGCAAAACGTTTCGCCTAAACGTCATCACGCACGTGGACATGACGATAAAAAATATTGTACTTTTGTATGTTAGTTGTTCCTTAATCTTGGGGAATACCCACGTTATATCCCACAGCCTAGATGACCTTGCAAATTTTACACTGACATTTCTCGACCTTAGTAAGGCCCCATTTAAGAGTGCGAGGCGCAATGTGTGTCCAGTTAAGTTTTACTTTTACATTTTTCACGTTCGGCAAATTGACTTACATAGCCTTTTACTTATTGAGGAAAAGACACATGATTTTATAGAGACGCCTCTATCAAGTCGTAGGTAGTGCGTATACAGTATATATAGTAAATCTTCAAAATACCAAACGATTGATGTCCCGATTAAGTAGCAATAACTTTTTTTTAAATCTTAGATTTTTTAAATCATTAACTTTGGCGAACCTGGAGGAACTAAACCAGCCAAAAAAGTCAAAAAGAAAAAAAAACACCTCTTTCATTCAAACTGACCGATATCATCAGATTGCCTTCACTTGATATAAAGACCTCTTTTTTTTTTCGTTTTTGACATAGAGTTCCTTGGGTAAAGTAGTTTGGTGTCACGGGCTGAGTGTCTACGAGTCTTTGATTTCGAGTTTCGCTAACATTTTTAATACGACCTTGTTTAAGAACGTAGCTCTTCGTAACGATAAAATACATTATTAATAAATAATCAAACCGGATGCAAATTTCGATTACAAACGCATTGGTTTCGGCTATTATCTGATTTGACAATATTGTACAAGGTGTTCATACTTAATGTGATTCATAATCAGCGAATTTGAGCACCTCAGTTAATATTATAACGAATTTATTAAATATTACCAAAAATAATTCGGAATTCTTTCTCCACATCCGTCCCGCGGGAAGTTGCTGATGTCCCTTCCCCTTCCAGATGGAGTATTATATTGTATGTTGCTCCCGAATTAGTATTTATCTTTTCTTTACCTTATTGATGTTTTAGTGACACAGTGTCATGAAAACCGACTGACCACTTTCTTGGCCGACCGTTCCAACTATTTTTAATAGTAATAAAAATATTATACATGCTTGTAATTTACATATCAACATATTATTTTCTGCTTTTATCTGCCATCCATATGGATAAAATTGTATTTTACGTAAGGAATTATAAATATCATTTAAGTGTGTAAGTATAATGTGATAGCTTGTTCTTTTTTGCAAATTAAGTGTAAGTAATGTTTTTTCTATTGAAGTTTTGTATTGTGTATGTTTGTTTACACTGCAATATAGTTAAGGAATTGTTTTTTTAATAAATGATTTACCATACATATCTCAAGTGTTTATTTTTACGAATAATACCTTAGCTAATATCAACCTTATGTTGGAAGTAAAAACTCAAATTTTCTGATCCATAAGAAGTTAATTTGTCTCTGTTAAAACGATTACCCACTCAAAGATAAGTAGTAAATATAAAATATATGTAGGTATGTAATTAATGCAAGTAAACAAAGGCAGATAACAGCGTGCTATCGAACAAATACAAAGCGCTTCGGAATTTATTTTAAAATGTACCTTACCTACTATATAGCCTGGAACTTACGAATAATACCAGCTGTAAAGAGATTATTGAGCCAGAAGCTAACTACTTGATACCAATACTTTTACCTAGTTTGTCCACCCAAGCCCCAAATGTCGGACTATGTGACGTAAGAGACTTCCTGTAGTTCCTCACCTCTAGCACAGATAAAATAATACTAGTATTGAACTGCAGTATCCCCTACCTGGCGTACGAGGTGTCTTAAAATGGGGTCCCGGCACATGCCCAAACTGCGGTACCGTATGGCCCGGTTGCCACCCTGGAAGAGGAGCCCGGGTGGACGTATCACCGTCCATCGCGAAGAGGAGCTCAGAAGAGCTGGTCGCTAGTTGGGTGAGGCCTTAAATAATGGGCACATAGAGGCCCAACACCCACCCAGAACCAACACCATCAGGCTAAGTCATAGAATACCCCGTCATGTCATGTCTTCATAGCGACGTGGAGTCAATGAGGATTTACGACCTAGTTAACAAAAAAAATACCAAAAATAAGTACATGTTCTTTCCCACGGTATTTGTGTATAGATACACACACCAAAAGTGTCTAGGGATCAAGTACCTACATTTTAGAAGATTGCAAACAAGAATATATTTTATAAAAACTGAATTCATTCATAATTTATTCAAAATGTGGTGATAAGTCTTGATACAGGCATGGGGATTAGGTAGGAGACCAATCCAGAAGATTAGATTCGATTTAAATAAATTCGATTTTTTTAGAGCTAAAAATATTTTGATCCCTAGACACTTAATGTGTGTATATGAGTACTGATATGAGTTATGTAAAGAAAGTGAAAGAAAATGACTGTAGGTATGTAAATTGGATACACCTTTCGTTTGAAAGTCAGTTAAAAATAAATAAATGAGTTAATAAAAATAAAACGTATAACTGTAGGTAATGTTAACTTTGTTAAAGTAATCAATACGTATAAAACAAAGTTGCTTCCCGCGGTCTGTCCCTATGTAAGTATGTTTATATCTCTACAACTGCATACATACCTAACATAATTTAATAGATAGAGTGATCCCAGAGGAAGGTGTACATGTATAGTTACGGCCGTGGGTCGAGAAACGACTAGAATGTCGTAGAAATGCATGTCTAAGGAACCTTCTAGAAATTTCTGTACTTAGCTATTGTGGTATCAGCATTGCAATCGTGCGACGCCGGGACGGACCGCTAGTTTTAAATAAATATGAGTAAATCGTGTACAATTGCGGTCTAAAACGGGTACACTTTGCCATTATAAACAGAACTCTTATTTAATATAGGTACCAACACAATGGCAGTGAGGTCATACATTTTACAGTCGTAAGTGCATTGAACACAGAACAAATTATACTGAACAAATAGACTTGGTACCGTCTTTAACAAGACTGCAAAAAAAACACTTGCAACCATATTTTTCTCTTAATAGAAGCCAAGATTTACATAAGCAATTTGCTTGTTTTAAAAAATCTATTTAAATTATGCTGACGTGAAAAGTGAATTACTTAGTATTTATAAATAATGTGCAGTTAATAAAGTAATAACAGTGTTAAAGTGTCGCTATTAGAGGTTTACTAATCTGGTTATTTTAATACGACGAAACTGGCATAAATTGATAGGTAGGTAGGTATATACTATATAGGTACATCAAACCACTATTGATCGTTTTAACTTTTTGTTCCTATGGACTACTCAAGATTTAGGTTCTACCGATCAACTGAAGTTACCCAGCATACCTGTAATAACTTTTGTAAGAATAATATTTCGAGAGAACAGGGGTTTTAAGTACTAACTTTAAGGTACTAAATTAAGTTTAAGTTGATCCTGTTATATCTAGGGATTAGTTATACTGCTATTATTACGAAGGCTTTTAGTATTATAATTATTCAAGTAAGTAACATTTTTATAACATACTTACTAGTTGTCTCGGCAAACATTTGTTTTGCCATAGGAAGTCGCCTTTGTACCCCGTGTATTCGAAGAAACATTTTAAACCTTCCCTGGACTTCCACGTGAAATTCAAAACGAAAATTAGCCAAATCGGTTCAGCCGTTCTCGAGTTTTGGCGACAGTAACGAACAGCAATTCATTTTTATTTTTATATAGGTAGGTAATAAGACTAAATGAAATATCTACAAGTTTAGTTCCGCGGGCACCCAACATTAAATACAAAAAGACATATACGTACAAGTGTCATCTTAGCCACCTATCTACTGAGTAGGTACCTTAATTTCGTAAACATGTCGTCAATATTATCAGTGTGTCGACTTATGTATGTCGCGGTAGCTCTGTACTGGGTGGACTGTGAGCCGTGCACCATGTCTATCCCGGATCGCCGCGGGCTGCAGATCGTGGACCTTCAGGTCAGAGATGTAAGGTTCCCGACTTCACTTGGCGGGCATGGTTCTGATGCGTTGGTAAGTTCCGTTACAGTTTATTCGTTTATCTGGTGTTTTCCGCTTTGTTGTATTACCTTTGGATGTGAGTAAAATACGTGTGTAAAAATTCCGGGTCATACCTGCATAATTTTGTGTACACAACACATCTTAATATCGCGCAATAGCTAGCTAGCTGAGTAAAAGAAACTGTTTTAAAGACAAACAAATAGAAAAAATTAAAGTCATAAAGTATTGTTGTGTTGTATTCAATTTGAACCTTTGAAATAACATCTTTCCAAAAAAAAGAATGGTTAATTTCGGTATATAAATGACGAAGTTATCGGCGAACAAACATAAAAAAAATACAGAGTGTAAAATGACCCCGAGCTATGGTCTTAGAATCGTTGTTGGACTCGCAAAAAAAAACATTTTTCATCGCCATTCAAAATAGACAATTTTTCGCCTCGGGAGATGACATATTTTATGAGGATGAAATTTTTTTTTCATTTTCCCTCATTGTCGCCATAGTAAAAGTTGTTCATATTGACGAGCCCGACAACGTTTCTCGTGGTCCTTTTACACTCTCTGTATACGGACTACGGACGATTTGATACAGACTCCTTTTTTGAAAACTCGCCCAGATATATTTACTATGACATTACAGCAAACAGACCCAGACTACTCGTGCGCGTATGTGACGACGACGACGGAGGGCGGCACGAAGGGCTTCGGGTTGACCTTCACCTGCGGCCGCGGCACGGAGGTGGTGGCGCTGGCTGTGCGCTCCATGAAGCATCTAGTCGTTGGTAAAAACGCCGCTGACATCTACGGAAACTTCTCCGGATTCTGGCGGAATCTTACTAATGACTCGCAGCTGCGATGGGTACGTAGGAACTCAGACCAATGGGGAATTTAAAAAAAAATATCTAGATGTCGTTAGTAGGTGACCAGGATGACTTCTGTCAGTTATATTTAACTACGTTTTTTATTATTTGGGCAAGTTACACAAAGAATAAAAAAATTAACTGTCACGTTCAATACTATCTGCTTGAATTCCTCATTAGAAGTTTTATATACGAGCATAAATACCTAATGTGTTATATTTTGCATGTCTATTTCAATGGTACCTAATACCTACCTATAAACTTTTTAATAAAAGTATTTCCATTCACAGATCGGTCCAGAGAAGGGCGTGGTCCACCTCGCCGCAGCAGCCATCTTGAACTCTTTATGGGACCTTTGGGCGCGCCTGGAGAACAAACCCCTATGGAGACTGCTCACTGACATGGACCCTGAGGTACATTGGTTCCACGTTCAACATCGTCTCTTCTGTTTTGTTCTCAATTTTGTAAAAACAAACAATCAATAACTAGGTATTTACTTTTGACATATGACTCCTGATATACTCGTACATACCTACTATCGTTGTAATCACTCTCTGGCATATAAAATTAATGACAGATATAAGAACGAAAAATAACACTCCGAAACTCTCTCTCATCTTTTTTTAACCAATAATAATATCGATTTTCGTATTTTTTTCATACCTTTTACTATCGATAGACTAACGATACTCGGCTATCGTTCCTATCACGAGGGCGTTAGATCGATTCCTTTTGGTGAAATGTGAGCATTTTCTTTAATATAACCAAAATGAGAGTAATTAAAACCCAACTGCAGGATTCTTATCCTAACAAATCTATCTTCACATCTTCAAAATATCGAACCTGTGTATTCAATACAAAACTTCACTCATAAAATGTTTTAATTTTCTACAAAATATTCATTATCTCTCAATAATATAACTATAAAGTGTATTTTGTTTATGTTCTCGACTCGTCCACAGCTGCTCGTGTCAACAATCGACTTTCGTTACATCACAGAAGTGATAACGCCTGAGGAGGCGGTGCAGATATTAAAAGACAAACAAGCTGGGAAACAAGACAGGATTAAATATTTAGAGGAAAATGGTTATCCTGCTTATACTACGCAAGTTGGTAAGAATGGATTTGGTTATTTTAATTTGAAAAATTAAGCGGCGAGTTTAGCGCAGCCAGTTTAGAAATATCTCGATTACTAAGTAAAAAAAACCGGCAACACCTTGTCAATAACGCTTGGCAAATGGAGTATGCTTGTACACAGTGTAAAAGAACCCCGAGCTATGGTCTTAGAAACGTTGTTCTGTTCGTCATTATGGACAACTTTTACTATGAAGATAATGTGGGGAAATGACAAAAAAAAATTCAGCACTATTTTGTATTCAGATAAAAAATATTTTTGCCGCAATATTGCTATAAAAAAAGTTGTTTCTCATCATTCATTGCTCGGAGTTCTTTTACCCTCAATATACTATGTGAGAAGTTATAAATTTGATTGTTTTAAAAAATAGTGGTAACTATTCCTTTTCCAGTCCATCTTCAAGTATGGGCGAAGTGAAATTTCATTTGCATCTAATACAATAACTTCTTAAAATGTTTTAGGTTGGCTAGGTTACAGTGACGAGCTGGTAAAGCAGCTATGTCAGAAGTACATCAACCTAGGATTCAGACACTTTAAAGTGAAGGTGGGGAAGGATCTCGAACACGACTACAACAGATGCTCATTCGTCAGACAATGTATCGGCGATGATAAATATTTGGTAAGTTTTGTATATGGAGCTAATAACAGATCTTATGGCGGCTTGGTCACGCCTTTAGCGTTTACGTCGAGGAAAAGAGAGCTGACCGGAAGCCAATGTTTCGGTCAGCTTTCTTTTATCGGGGGTCTCTAACTCTGCCACTACCAACTTCTATTGTCTAGACAGTTGTTGAGCCATTCCGAGCATGGTAAAGCCGAAATATTCCCGATCATCTATTAATTGGGGCGGATACCCAATCAGTGTTGCTTAACTGTAATAATCGGTTGCAATCTTGTTTCTCATGTTGCCCTTGTTATTAATGTGTTTACTAACGAAACATATCCGACAAATGAAAATGGCTGGATTTAAAAACTGCACTTAATTATAGATTAGTTGTTTCAATAATATATCTAACATCCTAAAACAGTCTTTTGGGATGCTTCTCAACACAGACTATTAATAGCCCAGCTAGGATGACTCAGCATTAAATGTCTTCTGCAAACCCTTTATGTAAATTAAAAAAAAACCGTTTTAATTCCAAAGCTTGGTAGGCAGAGGAATTTTCTTAATAAGTAAATTAACTTATGAAAATTATGACAAAACATCAACTTCACTGACTTATCGTGATAAAATGTCGTATGATGCTAAATGTACGACCACATTTACAGATGGTTGACTCAAACCAGGCGTGGGGAGTGTCTGAGGCAATAGAGTGGATGACTCGACTCGCGCCGCTGAAGCCCCTGTGGATAGAGGAGCCCACCTCGCCCGACGACGTGCTCGGCCACGCCGCTATATCTCGGGCTCTCAAGTTAGCTAATTATATCCAACTATTTCGTAAAGCTTCGGTAGTCCCGTTGCTGTTAAGTGCCCTTACGCCTAAACTATTGAGCATGTTGTGTAAAATTAAGGCTAAACAGAAACTTTTGGCAGCTATACAGGGTGGAAAAAAGTTATGGGCCCTGGAGGGGAACTGCTTTAAATCTTTCAGTTAGCTCATTTTACTGTAAGGAAACATTCCTTTATTTTTAAAAAGAAACAAAACTGCATTAAAACATTTTAAAATTTTGCTAGACGAATCGAACCGACTAAAAATTAACCCTCGCTGCGAATCGGTAGGCTTTTGGATAAACTTTTTCTAAGAAACGTTTATTTGGTAATTGAAATAAAAAGTGAAAAAAAACAAGCGAAAAATAAAGGAATGTTCCTTTCAGTAAAATTTAAATTTATTTACAACATTTATTTATTTAAAATGAGCTAACTAAAGGATTTAAAGCAGTTAGTGGGCCCTCCAGGGCCCATAACTTTTTTCCACCCTGTATAACATGACTCCTGAACACAGACCTCCGAGAAAGTCGCGACAAGATATATAATGCGCTGGGTTTTGTTAAAACAATTGATATCGCACTAAGCGTGGTTTTAAGTTATTCTGAACTGAATTAAAACAAGTCAAACCCCGTCGAGGTGTATAGGTATGTTAAGGTATCAATTAGCAATTTCAAACATTACATATTTCATCCAAAACTGTGACTGAACCTCATTTTCTTAAAAAAAACTGTACAAAAGGACTACTAATGTCAATATTTGATAATCGTTATGTTATTTTATTCTTTAAAGACACGCGCACTGATATAATGGTTTAAACCGGGCATTATGGCGCGAAATGTACCAAAGATAGCATTCAGCTTACTTTTGTTGTTTGCTCGACTTTTCGACACAGTTAAATGCGTCGTGGACGTCACGAGCAGACCGACACTTCGAGCAAATAAACGTCGATAAATCTATATCTTTGGTTAATTTGGCACCGTAATAACGTTGTGTTATTTTTATGTATAACCAGGCCCCTGAACATCGGTGTGGCGACGGGCGAGATGTGCGCGAACCGCGTCATGTTCAAGCAATTCCTGCAGGCGGGCGCGCTGCAGTACTGCCAGATTGATTCCGCTCGTATTGGGGGAATTAACGAGATACTATCAGTTTATTTGATGGCTTACAAATTTAACGGTGAGTTTTCTGTCAAAGCGGGAAACGAAAGAGATGCAGCTACTTTATTCTATGACCGTTCGTATTCGGACTCGCTCTATTGTGGTTTTTTTTATATATACAAAGCTCCTTATTTTTAGTTGGTTACCACAGGATAGAAGTATAGAGTAGCTTTTTATATACTTTGATGATGATTGATGTTTCATAGTGTGGTAATGGTGTGTATGGAGAGCATTCTAATACCGATACCTATTCGTAACTCTGATAATTATGATTTGTTGTTGGTACTATCTACACTCGTCCTTTCTGCTCTTCTTACGTATGCGAAATTCGACAAAAAACGCGACAAACATTCCTGTCCTGAACTTGTCCGAATATATTCTCGAGAGAAAGCTAAGCAAAGTTAAGTAAACTTTAAGTCTGTCTGATTGAATGTAACGCTATTTTATTATCTGACCAAAAATAAGCAAAAGCATACAGGCAATGCAAAAGTAGGTTTAACTCGCAGAGTTAAACAGTAGCGCAAATAAGTTATACCGAGTATAATTTAAACTTAGTTACGGTCAGTCTCCAAAACTGCAAATTCAAAAAGCCTGCCAAACTCAAATCACGGTATTTTTACTTTTATACTGGCTATAACTTTTTTTTATTGATGACACTTAATCAAACAATTGCCACTTGATCAACACATACTTTGAACCTTATTGAATGTCTTCACTGAAATTATCTGAAGATTTCAGAGAACTTATTACAGAATAATCACATAAGGTATGTAACACTACAGGACACATACATGCCTATTTAAACATTAAACAATAATTTCACATTGTACTTAAAAGCTAGATATTATGATAAACCTCACCTTATGTGATGGAGTCGGTAATTGGAATAACAAACGTCAATAGAGTCTAAAATCCACCAGAAAAACAACTAACCTTGTCTGACTGAGGGATAAAGTAGTTAGTTTTCATAACTACATTTGTTGCA
>SJJU01004846.1:0-17532 GCA_012932125.1 Conopomorpha cramerella
CGAGGAAAGTGAGAACGAAGTTTGTATTTTGGTATTAGTGAGTTCTAATTTGATAGATGTCCTATCAGATCTTTAGGTACCTACTGATGAAGAGTGATTGTGATTGAACATGATATTATTATTATGTCACGTGTTTTGTAAAGGAATGGCTAAATTAAAATTTCGGAACCCGATGACTCTGTATAAATGGTCCTGTCCGTTGGCCCGCGCGTTCACCAGATTTGACGCCTACGGATTTCTTCTTGTAGGGGTACATTAAAGATAGGATGTTCGACCGCGAGTGCCTTAAAGTTAAATCAAGTGTTAGGTACTAGGTTTTGAATTTAAGTAGACTACTATCGATCCCTATTCGAAATCATTCAGTCAGCCTGTCAGTGTTACCTAATGTTTTGATTCCCAAAAAATTAACGAAGTGCAATTAACGTGTAGTAATTTATTGACTACTGTGCGAATATCAGAAAATTTGTGACCAGCAAGATCACACGTCCCGTATTGAGTGCTTTGAGTTTTGTCTGAAAAATCCGACTATTGTATTAGTGCAGTGATCTTAGTAGGTAAACAAACATGTGTTCATGGTCAACAACTATGTAGTGTGTTCTTCGGAAGTTGAGTTCGTTGTTTTACCTGTGTGGAAGTGAAGGGATTTACTTTTCTGCCATAGCAGCACTTTACTGTAAAGTTCTTATGCGGGCCCTACGAAGGTAAGTTTTTGATATGTTTTTGTTTAATATTAGATTGGCAGATAGATATTGCGTAGGTACACTTCGAAGTAGGTTAACTTTTTTCAAATAGGTAGGTGCCTAACTAAGGACCTTCACGTACGTGGTTCGGATACAGTTTTATAGGTATTGTACTTATTACTGCATACCTACTAGGAAATTTACGATTTGTAGTTCCAAAATCTACCACTGGATGGCGGTTTTTTATGCAAGCAGGCGGATTTTTGTTTTAAATTGCATGTCTGTACCGATTTCGTCTATCATAATCACTACGCGAAAGTAAGTAGGTATAGTAAATAAGTATAAATGAATTTCAATTGAACTTTACAAGACATAAACTTAACTAGCAGTTCATTATGGTAGCGACATCTGACAAGAGGAAAAGGAACTGTTTTAAGCTCATTGTTTAATGTGCGTGCATTGACACACACAAACGTGCGTGGGGGCGTGGCTTGCACTATTCAAGTTTGTGTTATTTGAGTGTGTGTTGTGTTTATTTCGATCATATGTGTGGTCTATGACGTATGTGTTCGGTATTATCATTGTAAGGGCCGCAAACACTGAAATACCTAGAACATGTTAATTATTTTGTTAGGGAAAATCAACTTCTAAACCAAAGCCTTCGAATCATAGGGAGTAACATAGGGGGGTTCCTTAGACCACAAATAACCCCTAGACTTCCGCTTCGCTTTTCCCACAAAAACACGCTGTATGTACGTGGATATTTTTCATTCTATCTACAAGTCAATATATTTAAAAAGCGTTATCACATGCAATCTATTTTTTTTATTGATATTGTTTTATTATATTGCATAAGTATTGGAATTACAAACGTTACGACGCAACGCTTCTTTGGATATGAAAATAAAAAACACTAACTAAATTAAATTGGTTACATGATTCCATTATCAATGTATTTATGACGATTTTATTTAATTGCGGGGGGTCGTCGACAAATTTGAATGTACAGTATACTACAGATATCATAATATAATCGAATTACTTACAGAATGTTAACTGAAATCTTGCCGTGGCGGTGACGGCGAATAGAATACATGCAGAGAACAGCGGCAGCAGCGCTCTCTGTGAGTTAAACCAATCCGCCTGTCAAGCATTTCCGACCAAATGACGGACACAATTTGGGGAGAAATTGTCCCCCCACATAGCCCCAAACACACTACTCGAAACCCTCCCTTGAAATCACCGCAATGACACACTTAATTTCATTCCCATTTGTTCTATACAAGACCAAATAAAAAACGTTTATAAAACTCTGGGAGTCACAAAAAAGAGCAAATAAAAAACGTTTGGGAGCGTTTCCTCTGGGAGTCACAAGAAAAAATGGCGAGATTTTTTTTTCGTTTTTTACATAGTGTTCCTTAGTTAATTCCCATTAGTTCCATAGAACATTTGTTTGTTCGTCCTATTCTAGGAAAAGTGGGAATGAGAAAGGACGAACAAATCACTGTTGTACAATAACGTTCTATTGAACAAATGGGAATTACGCCAAAAATCCACAACAATCGGTTAGTCACACAAGACGAGCCGAAGTTACACCTAATGTATATTTGGCTAACTTAGATCAACTTACCAAGTAGTGTGTTCGGAGTTTGAAACCGGGCACAGTAATTTGTGAAAAAATAAAACACTCTTTCATATTACATCTTACTTCTACGTATATCCATTCGACGATCACAGTATTACGGAGACAACGCACCTGTAGTTCGGTTAATATTGTTCGGATTCACACAAAACTAAACCTTATTTTGTCGTGAACAAGGTCCACTTGCATTATGAATTTTATTGACAGATAAATTAACATCTGTTAAAGTGCAATGCCAGCAAAGGTGAGTTCAGACTTTAACACCACCAGTTAAGGTACATTTTGAATAACCAACGGACAAAATTAACAGAAATACTGGCATTTGACGGTGAAAAAAAAAACCAAAAATTCATTCATTAGCATTTAGATGAACAGTAGGCTTAGTCTTAAAAAGGTATTTTCAAATCACGTTGTATTTTGTACACGGAAAGTGTGACATTAATGACAGGAGTGGGACGTGAGAGCTGTCAAATAAACGTCAGTGGAAAACTACCAAATGTCGCTATTTTTTTTTACACATCACCAGCATAGACACATCAACAAATCGATTGAGTTAGTTTTAACTATTATTGTTAAAAGTTTAAAATGGGTATCATAGCGCGAAAAGTAACCAAAGAGATTCAGCTTACCTTCTTTGTTTGCCCGACGTTTCGACACAGATTATTGAAACTATAATATCCGTTTTAAACTTTTAATATCATGTCAGTGCGCGTTTCCTTAAAAAAAATGATTTAAACTATTATTATTATTGAGCATAATAACTGGTCTAATCGCACTTAGTATTTTCATATTATTTCCACTGGCTAATATTATAAGTTCGCTATACGTATATCGCAGGTTACATTTTGTACATAAATAGACGTATTGTTACATTATTTACTTTAGGCCGGCGCCACATATCAATACATAGTATGTATAGTACAATATATAGTATAAAATAAAGTCGCCTCCATCTGTCTGTCCTTCATATGATGTATGCTTAGATCTTTAAAACTGCGCAACGTATTTTGATGCAGTTTTCTTTAATAGATAAAATGTTTCTTGAGGTAGGTTTAAAAAAAATTGCTCAACGTCACGAATAATTCAAGGCCAAAATTAGCCAAATTGGTAAAGGCATTGTTGAGTTATAAGATTACAAAGAAAAGTGGCTTTGATTTTTGTATATAAGACTAGTGGACTCGACAGTCGTTGTCCTGTCTTAACTATTAATATGAATATCTAGGATGGCCTGTGCCCAGCAGTGGATGTAATTTTTTTCTTTCATAAGAACCTTCCGCTGTCATTAGCTCGAAATCCCCCCTCGAAACCCGTTCCGGAGTTATGACATGACAACGAAAAGTGGCTTTGATTTTTATATCTAATATATAAAATTCTCGTGTCACAGTTTTCGTTGCCATACTCCTCCGAACCGGCTTTACCGATTTTCACCAAATTTTATATGCGTATTCAGTAGGTCTGAGAATCGGCTACTATCTATTTTTTTATGCATCTACCAGTTGTATTTCTCCCAATACACGGGGTACAAAGGCACCCTATCGTGGCAAAACAAATGTTTGCCGGGACAGCTAGTAATAGATAAAAGATAGATTAGATCCAAGAGTAAATAAAAAAATAAAAAGTAACATAGAGTCACCAGTACTAATATGTGGCGCCCGCGTTATGCAATTTTCACACTTAGCGGCTCCGTAATAGTCTATACATTATCATATTGTTAATTGATTAAATTTAAAGGTTACATCACCTTATTTTGATTACTAAAAAAAGTAGTTCGTTGATAGATTTTGGACATTTTGCGTTCACTGGTTGATATCATTTACATTTGACGGCTCCATGCTTATATTTAGGAATATGTGGCCTTGCGCTAAAGTAGCCAAGTATGGGTTATCGAAAAAAATAAATTATACCCAGATTTTTATATTAACCTTTGTACAAATGGAGAATTTTCTTTGCCGTTTTTCTTACATATTTTAGGGCTAAGAACTGTCATTACTGTCAAACTTTATAGCCTGAAAATCTGTCAGAAAAACGTCAAAGAAAATTCCCCATTAAGACTGTTAATAAACCGCTACTAGAGTTCTGTCAAAGTCTCATCTGGTATAAAATGTAAAGTAAAAAGTTAATAACTTTTACAAGAATAAGTATTTATGTTTTCAGACATGTCTTAGATAAAGAAACGTCTTTTTAGATACAACCTTAACACATTGGCGGACAGTAAAATAGGCACATTTTTTTTTGTGTTATGACGCCTATAACATAAATTATCATAAAAGCAATAACAGACCTTAGCTATTTTAGCACATGACTACAGAGTTACACACAATTAAAACTACAAAAACTGATGTATTCATGTAAACTTAATATAAATAACGAATTCATTATATGGAGCTAGTGTTCGCCATCTTGTTTAGCAATAACCAGTGCAAACCGGATTAATCTTCTTTGCCTTACAGTTTTTTTTGTCACTCGTAAAAAGTACTTTAATAAATTGTTTTAAACACCGCACAACTGGTTTCTCACTTTGTCACGATGTAAGTTTTTTTTTATGTACACAGACAAATGGTAACCCTTCGGTGGCAGTGTCGGTGTGCGACCCGGCGTAGCAATTAGACCGAGTCGGAGCGCTGCCTGGCGGGCCGCCGCACTGTTACACCCGCTCCGTGGAGCTGAGGACAGAAAAAATGTTATCACTAGGAATACATGATGATGATTATTTTATTTTATTTTTATTTATTTAGGACAACCAACAAGACATACACAAAAACAATAAGTGAAGGGTACAGGCAAAGAACAACCAAACGGTTTGCGTCCACTTTCATGGTGCGAACCGCCAGGATGTGGAACGACTTGCCGGAGTCTGTGTTTCCTGCGCAGTGCAGTCTGAAGGTCTTCAATTCGCGGGTGAATAGGTACCTAATGAACAAGTGTGCTCCATCGTAGACCAGATCGCTGCTTAACATCAGGCAGGATAGTGATCAAACGCTTGTTCATAGAGATTAAAAAAAAAAGAACAAGGCATGTCACATTTTTTCTTTTTGTTTTCAATTGGAAGAAACTTATTGTCTATGGTACTTTTATTCCGAATCATTCGCTTTTAAAGAAAACAACTAGATGTCTCAGCTCCGTATGTCTTTACAGGTAGGACACACTGATTGAAGACTTTTGTCTTCAGGCACTCTGGGATCGCCGATGTTAACCTTTAACTATGGACGTGCGGTCTCGTAGACCGCTAGCAGTTTGTGATTTCTGTACCCCTCCGCTCCCCTGCGGGTACCACGTGTGTGCATCTGTATAGCTTCAGTTTTAGTAGCTAAACGACGATGGAGACGGTTGGTTGCGTCGCTGGCTGCGAACTTGGTGAGTTATATCCCTTTTAATTTCTTCGGCGGTCTCTGAGACCGCACGTCCACGTTTGTGCAATGAATTGAGTTGGCGTTGATTTTGTTGTTTTCATGTATTTTGCAATAAAAATGACGGAAAAGTACAGACCAAGTACTTCTGCATTGAAATGGAAGTCTAATTTATCAAATCCACAAAGTGCAACTAAATTATTGCGCTTAGGTAATTCTAAATTTGACGATAAATTCCAACACATGCTTTTAGATTTGTGTGTGACGTGTATTGGGTCCTGATATGCCAAATGAAGAACTAGGAACAGAAAACAATGATGTGCCTAAACGTAAGATGCGTAGGCTTTGTCCACCAAAGATTAAACGTGAGACGACTTACACTTGTGTGGGTTGTGGACAGCCCATATTCCTTCAGTGCTCTAAGCCTTTGTGCAAAGACTGCCAATAAAATGGACAAGTTGAGGCATTGTTGAAATTTTTAAGTTTTATGTTGAGAAGCTAATTTTATGTTATTTTTATACTATGTTTTTTATATTTTATTGTAAGTCAAGCTAAAGTTAATTTGAAAGATATTTTTCTGAAATATTATAACCTATAAGTGATCTCAAGTTAAAAAGTCTGAAAAGTGCCTAATACTGTTACATGATAAGTTTTTCTAAAGAATAAATAAATATATATGTGTATTTTGTGTTTAAATTTACATTTAAATACTTATAAAGGGGATATGATAAAAAAACTAGTATGTCAGTAACATAAAAGTGTGTTATCCGACCTTTGTATGTAGGGGTCTCTGAGACCGCGCGTCCATATCTACGTAACAAAAATTGAACGTCCATAGTTAAAGGTTAAGGCTCGACGTAACTTCCCAAATGCTGCCCAATCCAGCTGAATTCTTCTGTTTACCTCGTCCTCGAAGTTGTTTCTACCCAACTGCAATGTCTGCCCAAGGTATACATATTTTTGAACAACTTCGAGAACGGTGCCGTGTACTGAAATCGGTTCCGGTAGAACATGTTCATTGAGCATGACCTTGGTTTTATCCAAGTTCATCCGTAGGCCGATCCGTAGAGAAGAATCAGCTAGGTCATTCAACATCAGTTGAAGGTCCTGCAGCGTTTCTGCCATGATGACAATGTCGTCTGCAAATCGCAAGTGAGAGATGTGTTCGCCATTGATGTTAATGCCACTGGTGTATTTCTCAAAATCAACTCATTAGGACATTCCTTATTCTTTGCTTGTACCCTTCTAGTCGAATGAAGAATTTTTTAAATAATTTTCTTTAAAAAAACATCTAATTTATTTAAATCAAATCTAATCTTCTGGATTGGTCTCCTACCTAATTCCCCATGCGTGTATCAATGACTTATCACCGCATTTTGAATAAATTATGAATGAATTCAGTTTTTGTAAAATATATACTTGATTGCAATCTTCTAAAATGTACTTGATCCCTAGACACTGTTGATGTGTGTATTAGGGTGGATTTCACCAATCATCATCATCATCATCATAGTCATAGCCATACTTGTCCACTGCTGGACATAGGCCCCTCCAATTGCACGCCACTGTGATCTGTTTTCAGCTTCTCGCATGCCAGCTTCTGCCAGCCATCTTGCGTATATCATCAGTCCACCTTGCCTGAGGGCGTCCTACACTCCGTTTGCCGAGACGCGGTCTCCACTCGAGAACTCGTTTTCCCCAACGGTCATCGGTTTCCCAGATTTCATCAAACACGTCGCTAATTACTAGTAATCAAGTCGAAACAATAATAAACACAAAATTGAGCTTGATAGTTTACGTTCACATGACAGTTCTTTAATCTCCAGTTAGAAAGGCTAACTGGAGAAAATCGGTCAGTTAGTTTGTAATCTCCATTAAGTTTAACATGAGATAAGTTTGTGTTGGTGAAATCCATTACAAGGCGTTAACCTAAGATTAGAGGCTTTAACTGGCGTTAGTCGCCTTGATCTCCAGTTAGATTTTTTGGTGAAATCGGCCCCTAGTTACCGTGTGCTACGTGTGCTAGTCGACGGTCTTGATGTGCGCGACGGCGGCGCAGAAGTGCGTCCACCAGTACAGCGCCTCGCCGCTCAGCGCCGCGCCGCCCAGCGCGTTCACCAGCTCGATCGTCGACAGCAGCGACGGCGGGTTCACCTGACAACACGCACGATATGTTACTTTTGACATATTATTTGAGGAGGTTAGGATCAAAACGTATTAATTTAGGTGTAACCAAATTTTATGAAAAAAGATGAAAACTTATTCTACTCTTAGGTTTAGGCCCTTTACTCTTATAAACCATAAACAATCCATTCCCTTGTACATATACATGAAATCTATTATTTCTCCAGAAAAATAAAAAAAATAGTACATGGTAGTGAAGTTATATATTTGAAAATGTACGAAAATCCTTAGGGGAAGAAAAGTAAATTAATACGTTTTGATTCTAACCTCCTCTTTATAATAACCCTTTGCACCCGAACTGAAACAATAGTGAGAGTTGATTTCAATTGAATTTGAACCTTATTGTGTGTTTATGGTGTTCTATCATCAACTAGATACAACACACCTATTTTTTTTAAATTTGTTGTACATTTTTACTTTAGCCAATAGATTATTTAGTAGATGGAACATGTATATATTTTGGGAAGGTGTTGTCAAGTTCCAAGGGTTCTATTCAAAATAGAGGGTATGATTCTGATTTAACATAAGGTCAATAATTATATTCATTCTAACCATATTCAGATAGCATAATAATAATATAATAATTCATTTATTTCGAACAACACAGGCTCACAATTTGTTAGTAGTAATTTATATTAGGTACAATCTAAAGCTAATGTTAGTAGGCTTAAACGCCAAGAACAATTTACATGGAGTTGGCTGCATCGGTTCAGGTAAACCAAGTCAAGCCGATCGGCAATAACGCTCAGAAGGCTGTTGGTGCTAGCCCGGACTCTGCTCATTAGCGAGACAGCTCGCTTGCGCATTAGCGTATAAAAACACTCCACTCTAGCTTCCGGGAACATACCTGACTGGTGGACTCGACAGACGTTGTCCTGTCTTAACTATATCCAGGGTGGCCTGTGCCCAGCAATGGATGTTTTTTTTTCTTTCATAAGAACCTTCTGCTGTCATTAATAAGCACAACAAAGAAAGAATTAGCGAAATCGGTCCACGCGTTCCGGAGTTATGGAATGCCAACGAAAAGTTGCTTTATTTTTTATATAATAGACTAGTGGACTCGACAGACGTTGTCCTGTCTTAACTATTAATATGGTGGCCTATGCCCAGCAGTGGATGTCATTTTTTTTCTTTCATAAGAACCTTCTGCTGTCATTAATAAGCACAACAAAGAAAGAATTAGCGAAATCGGTCCACCCGTTCCGGAGTTATGGCGTGACAATGAAAAGTGGCTTTGATTTTTATATAATAGAAGATGTAAAGTACTCACCCGTATGATGACGTAGACGAGCACTGGCGTGAGGTCGTCGGCGGCCGGCGTGCCCGTCTCCAGCCCCAGCACCGACATTATCGCCGCGATGCACTTCATTATGCACGCGAGCTGCTCGGGGACACAGACAACAAATCAATTAATACTCTATATTATAGCGTCTGTGGTCCAGTTGGTCGGATACTTGACTTGTAACCGGGGGGTCGCGGGTCCGAGTCCGGCTACTGGACGTGTACCAATTTGACTCTTTTTCAGAGCCTATGTACGCAACGCAACGCTCGTACGGTGAAGGACAACATCGTGATGAAACCCGCACACCACAAGGTGTGTGAACCCTATAACGGGCGATGGGCTCACCCCCTGTCACGTTGGGTTAAATACGCTCGGTGAACGGTGTCAAGTCAAGTGTATTTATTTTGTATAATACTCTATGTGCATAGCTAGTAGTGGCAGACAGATAACGACCGCAGCGCACAACACGGCAGAAATTGGAAACAAATGCGGACGATCAGCTGTCAAAATTGTTGATTGCAGTACAAAATCACAGCAAAGAAATGCGTTGTTAACTGTAAAAATAACGGCCTCAATAGCAAATGTACATTTTATATTTTCCCAAGAGCGTCCTATAAAATAGAACAACGAAAACAATTGATTGCTGCTGTGAAAAGAAAGAAGTGTTTTATTATTATATTCATTTTATAGTATATATTGAATAAATAGCACTGAAATAATGTCAACAATACTATTTTAATCTTTGGTTTTATTTATATTTTCAAAGAAAATAAAAACAATGTTTACATTGTTATTATTTGACAGCTTCCGCAAATGTTGTAAACGCTACGCGTCGCCACCGTCGCGCACATAGCCAATACCAATCAAATTAGTTGTGGTGAGCTCGAGCTATGCTTTGTTATTTTACTTGACGACGTTTCGACGCAGTTGCATGCGTTGTGGTCACGAGTGGACTGAAACG
The DNA here is from genome assembly GCA_012932125.1 of Conopomorpha cramerella. Classification (NCBI taxonomy): domain Eukaryota; kingdom Metazoa; phylum Arthropoda; class Insecta; order Lepidoptera; family Gracillariidae; genus Conopomorpha; species Conopomorpha cramerella. The sequence goes on from SJJU01004846.1 coordinate 10,097, forward strand.
TTCAGTAAAATAACAAAGGTAAGCTCGAGCTTGTCATTGATTATATTCGCCCCTACATACCTATCCTCTGCTCGGATATATGAGATAAGTGTGGGAACTCTTTAACAAATTCGTCGTGGAGTTGTGGTCTATAGGCACTTTTATTTGTCTCGCCTTGGGTTATACGAAAATAGGCTTTAACTATGAACTCATTCAGTTGCGAGTAAACCAACAAAGGTAAGCTCGAGCTTGTCTTTGATTATATTCGCGCCTATATACCCGGTGAACTATATTGAGTTATAGAGAGTCTGTGCGCGTTTCATTAAAATATGATCTAGGTAGTTGTGGTGAGTTCCAGTTATACAACACGTGTCACGTGTCGTGATCTTTCATTTGATACCCCACTTGGACATATATAGTAAGGTTATATTGTCATCCCCACTTTATACACCCTAGCCAAACATAGCCATGAACACGCTAGATCAAGTCAGGTTTAAAATATTAATACAATTGTGTGGTTTTACGAAACCACGTTAAAAGTGAAACATTATTGACATTTAACTAAAAAATTTTGGAATAATATTCCATTAAAGGTATAAAAATCCTTAAGCCTTATCAATATTAATTTAAAAGGTATAAAAAGCGCCTTTCACTTAATCCCTACTCCGCGGCCGACCGTCACGTGACATGCAATACACACAGGAAAAACTTTCGAGATGATGTAATAAAAGTTTCACTTTAAAAAAAAAAGATGGATGGATGGATTGATGTATTGATAGATGGACGGATGGGTGAATGGATGGATAGATGGACGGATGGATAGATGGACGGATGGGTGAATGGATGGATAGATGAACGGATGGATAGATGGACGGATGGGTGAATGGATGGATAGATGGACGGATGGATAAATGGACGGATGGATAGATGGACGGATGGATAGATGGACGGATGGATAGATGAATGGATGGATGCATGGAGACGGGAGAGACCTTGTCGCGAGGCGTGCGCGCGAGGGGCAGGCGGCGCAGCAGGTCGCAGGCCGCGGCCCAGGGCGCCGCCCACACGTGCCGCGCCGCCACGCCCAGCGCCGCCGCGCGCACGCCGCCCAGCCGCCGGATGTGCGCGCTCAGCACCCTGCACCACACGACACACACACACTTATATTCACGTCATACCCTTATGTGCCCTCATAATCAAGTCTTCAAGTCGCGGGTGAATAAGTACCTACTGAACAAGTGTGCTCCATCGTAGACCACATCACTGCTTAACATCAGGCAGGATGGTGGTCAAACGCTTGTTCATAGTGATTAAAAAAAAAAAATCAAACTGACCGTTACACTTTTTTTGCGCGGGAAGCCATAAGGGACAAATCGACTTTGAACTAGCAACAGGTCCTCTATCTGATCTTAAAAGTTCATGCAATTTTTAAAACAAAAAGTACTAGTGCTATCAGCGTCTGTGGTCCAGTTGGTCGGATACTTGACTTGTAATCGTGAGATCGCGGGTTCGAGTCCGGCTACTGGACGTGTACCAATGGGACTCTTCTTCAGAGCCTATGTACGCAACGAAACGCTCGTACGGTGAAGGACAACATCGTGATAAAACCCGCACACCACAAGGTGTGCGAACCCTATAACGGCGATGGGCTCACCCCCTGTCACGTTGGGTTAAATACGCTCGATGAACCGTGGGCATTTGCTTATTAAGCAAGTGCCTCTGCCTACCCCGCTTTGGGATTAAAAGGCGTGAAGTGTATCTATTTTTATTTTATTTATAAAAAGTACTATATGACATAGTAATACTAATCAAACTCGTATCATACTGACGGTTTAGATAGGACGCATTGTCAGTTCATAGTCGAAATATGAATTCATCAAGTCATTTATTTGTGAATGCATGTCAAAAAAGATGTTCAGTAATATTGTAACGTTACAATGTATCCTGCCACAAAAGCGTACAAATATGAAACTTATAGTTTGTTTTATTATCGCTATGAACAAGCGAAGTGTGAAGCAAGCAAGTGAATGGCAAATCCACCTGGTATGGATGACGTTTTGCCGTTCTCCTGGTTGTCCTATTGTAATTTAATTATTTATTTATCAAAACATAACATCTCTACTGACACAGAAAGTAATAAAACACTGAAATACGACCTTATTTGCCGACCATACGGCGAAGAGAAATATTATACACTGTTCATTAACAGCCCATCCTTGTCCACTGCTGGACATAGGCCCCTCCAATTATTATTATTATTATTTAATACTTTATTGCACCAATAGTACAATGGGTGGACTTAATACTAAAGTATTCTCTACCAGTCATTCTCACAACATGGGAGAAACATAGGTGCGGGTCAGTATTTATAAAGTTGTAAGTGAATACATTAATAACTTAAGTAGGTCGGTAAAACAGAATACACTCAATAACACACATTTATAATCACATACCTACGTACGCATATAATATAAAATATAAATGAACACATATTATAATAATGGGTCAAGTACCCATTATTATAATATGTGTTCATTCAGCAAGTGCCTCTGCCTACCCCTCTTTGGGATTAAAGGCGTGAAGTGTATTTTTTTAAATTTTTATATTATAATATAGTAAAAGTACTATTGCAAAAAAATACTAATAATGAACACATATGTACATACATACTAAAATAAATATATAAAAATATGGCGAAGGTGGCGTGAAAAGTACTCGAAACCGGAGGTCATGTATGAAAAGATGTATGAATGTAGATGAAGCAAAAGGGGTATGTCAGTATCGTGACAAATGGAGATCTGTAGTCTCTGCCTACCCCTCTGGGAGACAGGCGTGAAGTGTATGTATGTATGTATGTATCTATATAAAAATATATAAAATGACACATAAGAAGTTCTTTGGAATACTGTTGGAGAAAATTATTTATTGCATACTTAGAGCACTGAACTTTTCAAACCACCTATACCAACAAAATATACTCACTGATCCCTCGCGATATCGCCGTCTCCGTTAGGGAAGAGCACGTGGAGGTAAAGGCGGGCGAACACGGCGCGCTCCACCGTTATCTCTGCCATCTCCAGTAGGCCGGGCGCCGCACCTGTTATAGTGGAAATATACCTTAATCGTCTGTGGTCCAGTTGGTCGAATACTTGACTTGTGATCGCGAGGTCGCGGGTTCGAGTCAGGCTACTGGACGTGTACCAATGGGACTCTTTTTGAGAGCCCATGTACGCAACGCAACGCTCGTACGGTGAAGGACAACATCGTGATGATACCCGCACACCACAAGGTGTGTGAACCCTATAACGGCGATAGGCTCACCCACTGTCACGTTGGGTTAAATACGCTTGGTGAACCGTGGGCATTTGCTTTAGCAAGTGCCTCTGCCTGCCCACTTTGGGATTTAAAGGCGTGAAGTGTATTTATTATTTTATACCTTAATGATTAATTAACACAGTGACGATATGTCCTTCTGGGGCGACCTCTACACACCCGGCCCATTACATCACCCATATAAATCTCTTTCGTCAATCGACCTTCCATATGCCCCAAAAGAAATTTTTGGAGTTTGAAAATTCTCCATTAGAACGAAGAATGTAAGTTACATATTCTGGAGTACATTACCATCCCAGGCGGGATCAGCGCGCACTTCAGCCGTGATGGCGCGTATGTTCGCCGTCAGACGCGACGCGCGCTCGTCCATCAGCTCTCCATCTGACGATTTATACGTACAAAATAGGGTAAATAGGTACGTAATGAACAAGTGTGCTCCATCGTAGACCATATCGCTGCTTAACATCAGGTAGGATAGTGGTCAAATGCTTGTTCATTGACTTTAAAAAAATACATACTTCAAATTCAAATTTATTTATTTTTATCATTAAATCAATTACAATATGTTTCCAGGATCCCCCTATTAAGTTTAAGAAAAAACCTGTACCAGGGTGAACCTGCTCTTTCGGGTTCAAATTAGACATGTTTATACATTGAAAATTAGATTAAAAAGTATAAATAATTTACAAATTCACGATATATTATATAATTTTGAAAGCTTATAACAATAAGTCCTCGATTGGTTTACTTTGTTTTTTTACTATTTAATAAAAGATTGTAACAATCTTTTATTAAATAGTAAAAAAACAAAATGTATAAAATTTTCTCTACCAAATGTTAAAAAGATTGATGCAAGTATCCAATTAGAAAGTAAGAGTTTGGAGTTTATAAATAACACTGTCTTTCTAGGTGTTACTATAGATTCCAAACTGCAATGGGCAGAGCATATTACTAAACTTGCCGTTAAATTAAGCTCGGCCGCGTTTGCCGTTAGACGTATCAGAGATTTAACAGATGTTGAAACGGCAAGGTTGGTGTACTTTGCATACTTTCATAGCTTAATGACGTGTATGGTATATTGTTGTGGGGCAATGCTGCTGATATTTGTACTCCAAAAGAGAGCTGTAAGGGCAATATATAAAATGCGCTCCAGAGACTCCCTTCGAGATAAATTTAGAAGTATAGATATTTTGACACTTCCATCGCAGTATGTTTTTGTAAATATTATGTATATCCGGAAAAATATTAATTCATTTTTGCAGCATGATGAGGTATACAAATATAACACTCGAAATAAGTGTAAGATTTATCAGCCTTTAAGTCGCCTCAGCAAAACTAGCAAGTGCTTCTTAGGACTTGCTATTAAATGTTATAACAAACTTCCCAAGGAAATAACTGAGTTGTCTGAAGGAAAATTTAAGTCAATTGTAAAGAAACAGTTAATTAGTAAGGCATACTACAGGGTTGATGATTACCTACATGATGATAATGTATGGACAAACATGTCAGCTCGTATTGATGTAAAACATAATTATTAAGACATCTAAGGCTAAACATTCCACAGCACTAATGTTGGTAATGAGCTGGGTGGTTGCTTGCATGTTCTGAGGGGTTTAGTTACATAACCCACAGGGAACTCTTTTGTTTTATTTAATGTTAATATCATTTAGTGCCCTTGAGCTGTTCACCAGTCAGGCATGCATCCGGCCATCAAGCATTTGTTAAATGAGTATTTTAAGTCATATTTATGTTAAGTATACTTAGCAGTAAGCCTTGGCGATTTGAAAAGATGCCAGTTTCTTCCCGGTTCTTCTGGCCAGTAAAAGAAATTAATTCGAACCGGGGACGATTACTTTAATTATTCTACTGTATATCTGTATGTTATAACACTTATAACGATGAATAAAGAAATTTTGAATTTGAATTAATACTAAACTGTGTGCCTCTGGTCGTTTGCGCGCGCGTGTGTGTGTGTGTGTGTAAGTGTGCGTGCGTGTGTGCGTACGAATGTTTGTACATGTGTTAGTGCTTCGACATATCATTAGGCTGGTTTAACGTTTTATAAGGAATTCAGTTTCCAGGTAGTTTAGGGGTAATAGATATTACGTAACCATTAATTTGCACACCAAAAGTGTCTATGGATCAAGTACATCTTAGAAGATTGCAATCAAGAATATATTTAACAAAAACTGAATTCTCTATGTGGTGATAACCGGGATATTCCCACCCACTTTCCCACCACTGTGATTCCTGTTAGAGCCAGGATCTACAGCGGCATCCAGAATAGACAAGAGTTCAATCAGTGACGACTGGGCTAGATCCCGGGGGGCCTAGCCTTCTGTCTTGGATCCCACATAGTTATTAAACTAAAGACGGTATAGAAATAAGAATAAAAAATACATATATGCGCTGCATTGCAATGCATACATATCGATGGTTTCCAGCCAAAAAGGCCTAAGCGACATTTTTGTCCAAAATGAGTTGAGTATGCAGTTTAGATCGCCTTTTTTTTCTCCGTCGATTTGTCTAGGTTTCATACCTCAATGACGTAGTTTGATGTCGCTTACGCGGTAGTAGTATTATGTGTTTTTCTCCCAAAACATTGCTTTATTTAAACTTTAAGCCACTCTCCTGTAAAATTACTTACATGTCGCTTAGACCTTTTTGGCGGGAAGCCATCGATATGTTCTTTTTTTTTCTTCTATGTGGTGATAATGGGGTGTAACATACCAGCGAGTGTGTAGTGCGCGGCCCGCACACGTCGCAGGCCGGCGCCGCGCTCCAGCTGCTGCAGAGCGCGAGCCGCCGCCGCCGCGCGCGCCGCCCCCGCCCCCGCCACCCGCACCTCCGCTATCTGTCTGCGTCACCCGGACACACACATTTACATAGATATATAGACAGACATTTGAGTCATATAGAAGCAAAGGCAGCAACATCCATTTTTTTTCTAATATGGTAACCCCAAGGGTTAACACCTTTGTATAGTGTATAGGTAACTTGTCTTTACAAACTGTACCTCTACCTATCTACTCGCTACGGTACGTCTACCTATCTACTCGCCAACAAAACACAGGAATTCATTAGCCTATGTCGTGAGTGTAACAAAAAAAATCTACCAATAACTATTATTAAGTCGGAAAGCTAAAATACTAAGGTAGGCAGTGTCTTTTTGCCTATATGGTGTGCACGCCACTGATATTACTATACTTCTTCGAACCGCATTGATAAGTAATCCATCTAATTTATATAATTTATTTTATTTATTTATTTAAACTATAAAGAATTATTATATATTTAAATGAAAAAAAAAATAAGTAAATATATCTCGTCGTCTGATTTCCATAACACAAGTGCTTTGGCTACTTAACATGGGATGAAGGCAATGTGTGTGTTGTTGTAAAATATGAATATTTATATTTGAAGAGTACAGGCAAAGAACAAGGAATGTCACATTTTTTTTCAATTGGTAGAAACTTGTCTATGGTACTTTTATTCCGAATCATTCGCTTTTCAAGAAAACAACTAGATAGCGCAAAAGAGGCGGTTTTGTTTTTGGTTGAAAGGAAAAAACTAGGAATGTCCATGACTTTAAAAAATAGTATAATATTCATCCATTCTCTCCATATTTATAATAACTTGGTGACATACAATCTGTGATCGAGTTGGCGGGACATTTGCAATCGTATATTTAGAGGCGACTAACCTCTGCAGCACATTGGCATGGTGCGTGAGCGCGGCGCGGCAGCTGGCGAGGTAGGCGGCGTAGGGGCGGCGCGCGGCGAGGTCGGCGCGCAGCGAGGCGGCCAGGCGAGCGCTGTCCGCGGCCGCGAGCGGGCGCGCGCACGCCGCCGCCGCCGCCGACGACGACACAGACGACGTGCGGCACGACGCGGCCGTTATCCACTCCGTTAGCGAGTTGTTCGAGCGCTGCAGGGGTACATTACAAACCGAACTTATATCGCACCTACGGTGCTATAACGTCACTTCTGTAGCAGAAGTAATTTTGCAGTACAAGTGTTTGACAATTAAAAGTCCCGTAATATGAAACAGCATTTCTCTACTAAAGAAAACTACCTCTCAATAATTTACTTACGAGGAAACGGAGCATACTATACAAGTGACAG
>SJJU01004847.1:0-11379 GCA_012932125.1 Conopomorpha cramerella
TATAAATTTAAATTAAGTTAGATTTGTACCAACTACACCCTGTATTGTTTTGTATTGTACTTTTTAATAATACTGACCCGCACCTATGTTCTCCCATGTTGTGAGGTCGACTGGTAGAGAATACTTTAGTATTAAGTCCACCCTTTGTACATTTAGTGCAATAAAGTATTAAATAAAATTAATAAATACTGCTGCATTCATACACAGACGGAATAAAATTATAGTATATCATGTCTTATCTTATCATACAAATCTTGCTACTATATTATGCGACAGTAGTTAAGTACTTGAGCCCTCACTGTTCCTGAATAATTTATACAGAGTAAAAAAATACTAGGGTCTCAGTAACTCACGATTTACTGAATATAAATCAGAGATTTCCAAATCAATTCAGGCTTTGTGTGTTACAAAGGGAACAAATGGATTATTCATCGTTGGAGATTTTCTTCTTATAAACAAACGTAATTGAGATGTTGTTATTGGAGTTTTTTGATATCGTTATTTCTCTCTCTGTACTACAGTATGGAGAAATAGAATACATGTGTCACTACCCTATCCCAACTTTCCCGTCGTGGAGGTCGTAAAAGGCCTTTTCAGAGAACGGGCAGCAGCGCTCTCTGTGAGTTGAACCACAACACCACTGCCGCCTACCGAGCGTGGCGATTATTGGCATTTCCCCCCAAAAGTCTATCATTTGGGGAAGACCTCGTCCAGTCACGTGTTTGATAGTTCAGTAGCCTCACACATTTTTGTCCAAAAGTAACTATATACGTAACAGGTCCGTAAAACAGAAGTCCAATGTGAATCTGAATGCTTTAACGTTTAATTACTGGCCCCGTACCATGAGGTGTTATAGTAATACTAGCTTTCCGCCCGCGGCTTTCCCCTACACGCCCTATGCGACTTCTGTTATATTGCGGTATAAAGGAATATTTTTGTTTTCCCTCGGGAATATAATTTTTTTCCGGGATAAAAAGTATCCTATTATTTAAACCGCACTTCACTCGCAACTATACGTTTGCAAAATTTCAAAGCAATCGGTACAGTTACGGCGTGAAAGCGGAACAAACAAACAAACTCATTTTCCCATTTATAATATTAGTAAGAAATTAGATTGTTCTCACTGCGTAACAGGCACAGCGCTAGACGAGTGGTATAACACTCTCACTGTCACGCAGCGTAAACAGTATTACTTTAAGCCTCATGGTACAGGGTACATTAAACTCTAACGCTATCTCCTTCTCACTTTTACTAAGTGAACTAAACAACGCTAGCGTTAGACTAGAACTAATGATAAATTACATTTTGTTACAAGGTTAAAACTAGTTGCAACGCTCGTACCTGCGAGTAATAAAATAAAATTACGGGGTACAATTAATTCTGAACGTAGTAATATTGAATACAAGACAACAATCAATATAGATAAAAATCAATTCCACTTTTCGTTGTAATTTTATAATTCGCCTATCCAAACCTATTTAGTTCGACCTATTTAGTAGATGTTTTAAGTGGAAAAACAATGCGTGATTTACGTGTTTGCAGTAAATTGGTCGCGCGGTTTTTTGTTTTTCATTTATAACGTTGTTAGTAACGAATATAGAGGTATTCAATGCGTAGCGCAGCACGTACCGGGCCACTAGTACCTTATAACTATCATTTTTGCTATTTTACTATTTTTCCTATTTTACTCAGATAACTCTCCTCGATTGAGACATTCAGGCCTCATTTAAGGACACGCGGCGCGTTGCGGGTCGCGTCAAGCAACATGCATTAGTAATCGTTTTTTACGGTCGATGAATTCTAAGGGCCTTAGTAAGGCGAAATTGCTATTTCGAAGATACACAAAGCTCAACTTAACTTATCAGTTGTATGTCAAATACGGACTAATCAGTTCCAGTAGGCCTGTAATAACCGTTGTATAAGTGACAACGCGTTTATTGGTAAGGGGGTTAATGTACGAGCGTCCGACGCGACGCGCAACCTGCCGCGTGTCTCTAAATGAAGCCTTAGATGTGTTGTGTACACAAAATTATGCGTGACCCGGATTTATTGTTCACAAGGGTATATTCAACAAGGCAGCAGCTATCTCAATGTCAAGGGTTCCTCTTTCATCCCATAACTTTTAACTCCACGTACGGTGCTGCTGATATTATCTCCACGAGGGGTCTGTTGTGTGAGTGAGTGTGGATACCAAAATGTTATCGGTGGCTAAATAAAATTATCTTCATTTATTATGTGTCTAATAATGCTGCTATCTTACTGACATGGGGAAGGTAGGCGCCCGTATTAAGCTTCGCGTTACTTCATGTTTAGTGTATTGTAATTTTGGAAAAGTTGCATATTTTTTTCTTTAACACCATGAACAAGCATTTGACTACCATCCTGCCTGATGTTAAGCAGCGATATGGTCTACGATGGAGCACACTTGTTCATTAGGTACCTATTCACCCGCGACTTGAAGACCTTCAGACTGTACTGCGCAGGAAACACAGACTCCGGCAAGTCGTGACATAGAGGTTATAATCCGGACCTACATTTTCTAACGTGGTAAATCTTAACGTACAGCTAAGAAAGGATTTGGAGAAACACTGATTAGGACGCGATGTACATGTCTATCTGTTTACATGTTAAAGGCGAATCGTAAGATTAGCTCTCTACTGAAGTACTGGGGGATCGAGAGCAGGTTTTAGTCCATCACTCATGAAATATTCTCACCAAAATAGTAATAAATGTGCATACTGCATGCCTTCTGTGCAAATTATCCAAACACGTACATAAATTAGATACCTCATCATCGTCATCAGCCACATGAGGTCCACTGCTGGACTGCCTCTCTTAATGATTTCCATGATAATTTGAGGTGGGGGGGGGGGGAATGCCAATAATCACCACGCTTGGATTTAACTCACAAAGAGCGCTGCTGCTCGGCCTCCAGAGAGTTCCGTCGGTCGCCTATTACGACCCCCAAGACGGGAAATGTTGGGCTGGACATGTAATCTACACGCCGTCACCACTTGGCTGTGTGGCAAGTTGGATACCAACTATATATACATATTATCGGTAAGTAGATAATAGATCTCACCGTGGGGAAGGTAGGTGAGGGATCCGGCGGCGCGGCGGAAGGTCGCGGAGTGACGGCCGCGAGCCCCCCATCCTGCTGGGGTGAGGTCCTTGGAGGCTCTGCAACAATAAAAAAAAACTATTGAAATCGACGCGGCTTCATGTGGATCAATCATCAGGGGTTTACAGATGACATACTTGTAGTATGTCAGGACCATGGTCTGATGCAAATAGCTTCATCATCATCATCATCATCAGCCCATACTTGTCAAAAGCAAATAGCTTATTCTATGTTTATCTAGAACGCTTGTTTATCTATACTACCTGTAACAGAACTCCGAGAAATGGTCTTAGAAACGTTGTTGGGCTCTTCAATATGAACAACTTTTACTATGGCAACAATTCGGGGAAATGAAAAAAACATTTTTTCGACTCCATACAAAATGTAATATCCCAAGACAGAAAATCGTTTATTTTGTATGGAAATGAAAAAATTTAATCGTTTCCCCGCAATTGTCGCCATAATAAAAGTTGTTCACATTGCCGATCGCGACAAGGTTTCTAAGACCATTTCTCGGAATGTTTTTACACGCAGAATATACCTACAACGTTAAATCAAAAACTTTAATGTCAAAAAAGAAAAAAGCTTTCAAATAATACCTCTTCATAGAAGGCTCAGACCAAACACAACTAGACTTGCAAGCCGCGTCTCCCACCCTGAGTTTGTCTTTTATCCACAAAAATGTATGGAAAATAATGGATTTAGTCCCTCAATGCCGACTTTCCCCAAAATTACTACTTATTAAACATATCTTACAACTTGTCCCGCTATGCCAACATTGTCAAATTTGCTTCTCAGAGATCACTAAATGCCGACTATTGCCAACAATCGGTCAAAGCCTATTCTTTATTCGTTTCCAATGTCAAATAGTCCATATGCCAACTTTATTATTTTTTGTAAGGATTTTTTTTTAATCACAAGCGTTTTGTTTGACGTTTAAGGATTAACAATAAATAAAAAAGTCGGCATTCAGTGACCTCCTGTAAGTAAATTTTTAAATATTGGCATAGCGAGACAAGTCGTACGAAAAGTTCAATATGTAGTCATTGTGAGGAGAGTCGGCATTCAGTGACTAATCAAATAATGCACTTCTTGATCCAACTAAAAAATCACTTTGACTACTAATTTGACAGTTTGGATCCAGATTTATATTGATACGCCGAAAGGGACAAAAGAGACTTTTTCTTACTCTTTCAGTCCTGCGTGTGTTTCATGTCGATGCCTCGTTTTATTCTAAACTTGTTTAGTATGGCTAATTGGATAAAAAAAAATGTCAAACGATTACATAAAAGACCACAGATGGCGCTGATGAAGCTAAAAACAAGTTGATTTAAATTGTGCGATCAATAAAAAAAAATCTATAGCTTTATCTTTGTTTTCTTTTTGGCTGGTTACCTATGTATAAAAGCAATGCGTACTTGTGCGGTCTTTAGCTGAGTAAGTAAAGTATTAATCAATTCTATCTTTTGTAGCTTTGTAAGCGCCATCTGTCATATAAAAACATCATATTTTTTTTGTTTTTTTTATCCAATAGCTCATTACAAGTCTAGCTGTTTTTGGTCTGAGATAAAAGGTGATAATCAGCTGATCGGTACGTTGGTATGAAGAGGTTGTCTTTTGAAATGGATTTTCTAGGGAAAAGTTCTTTTTTATATCATAAAAAGGCTGGGTGTCTTTCTCGAGTATCGCCGTTGGTGTAGTGGTCAGCATGTCTGCCCATATTCCGTGGGGTCGTGGGTTCGATTCCCACCGCTGACAGGTATGTAGGTGATGAGGTTTTAAGTACTTGTCGGATGTGGCTGGGTGTTTTATTTATATAAGTATAAGTAAAAATATATATGTAAGTATATCTCGTTGGCTGATCTGATCTTTAAAACTATGCAACAGGTTTTGTGATTCAAAAGAAAGGTTAACTGTTAACTCGTGCGAAGCCAGGTGGGTCGCTAGTTAGTGATTATATTAAATAGTAATTTGTGTAAATAATCAACAAACCGTTGGTATCGGATCCCAAGTAGGTGTAATTATATTCCGCAGTATTTTACATCAATTCTATTGATTTTGTATTATATATATAGGTAAACTATTGTGGAGTGATTACACTAGGCGTAACTAACATGGAAAGTCAATTAAAAAAAAGTACAATTTTTTGTCGTGATTATTAAATGTTTTTTTTTTCAGTTTTCTACGACACTGCTATTCACCCTATTTTAACCAATTATTTATATTTTAAGTACCAAGTTTTGTACGTAATATTATTTTGTACATACCAGTAGCGTGCACTGGCTTCTACGATAAGGTAGGCAGTAATCCCCAAGGATTGACACATAATTTATACATAATGACACATTACCTATACATATTATGTATAGGTAACTTGTCTTTACGAAATATAGGTACCTATCTATCTATCTATCTACTCACCCACAAAACACTGGACTTCGTTAGCCTATGCCGTGAGTGCAACAAAAAAAGATCTAGCAATAACTCTATTATTATTAGAATGGGTAGCCAAAATACTAAGGTAGGAAGTGTCTTTTTGCCTATAATATGGTGTGCACGCCACTGGTACGTACCGTAATATCAAAATACACGATGCAGTTGACGACTTCAACTTAAAAAAAGAAACGGAGTATCTTTTTAATACGCATCTTTTGTTTTATGTTTGTTCGCGGAAAACTCCGTCGTTTATGAATAGTTTTTTATGATCTTTTTTTGTTCGATCGAAGATATATTCAGGGTGGTCCCATGATCAAGAAATCAGGGCATGATGATGGCAAACCACGTATGGGCGGTTAATACTGATAAATGTCGGTTCTTTTTTCTTTGATCACAAAAAAATAAAAACTAACCCCCTTACCAATAAACGCGTTGTTACTTATACAGCGGTTATTACAGGTCTACCTGAACTAGTTCTTCCGTATTTGACATACAACTGACAAGTTAAGTTGAGCTTTGTGTATCTACGAAATATTATTAGTAAGGCCGTGAATATTTTGTTCGAGTCAAGATTTTTACTACGTAATGAAACACATCCAATGTGCTAATTCCAACCCCGCAGTTTGTCCGGATTCGTGGGAATCTCGGAATTAATTTCAGCCTATGTTTTATTCAAATTGAACAATAATATTGTTCAATGTTTTTATTAGTATGTCCATAATATGTATGTCCGCGTAGTAATACGACTTCCGAACAGAAACGCGCGAGTCGCGCTTCGTGTTTATAATTATTACCTAGTGCAGTTAAACTTAACTGAATTCAACTATATACATATTATTACGTCGAACTAACATATTATTCCTGATAAGTTTATTGTAGAAACTGTACAGTGCAACATACGAATACATTATTCAATGTAAACAGAGATATGAAGTCTGTGTTCCATTTACAACATAATATGTTTGCACTTCTTTTAATATAAACTTTAGCTAAAGTGCAAAAGTTTGTTTTCCAAGTGAAGTGAAAAGTAAATTCTGTGTTTGGAGATAATACGCTGAACCCTTGTTAACACTTTCGCTGATACGTCTCGGCTGTGGGCGTGATAACGATAAAACTTCTGTTGTCTTGATTTCAGTGTCCATGAAACTGTTGGGTTTTCGATCCCTCACTACATTTCTCGTCTACAGCCGTTGATAGAGGAGGGATCGTAAAAAAAGTTTCACATCTTTTAAAAACTTTTTGGTATTACAAATTTATGTACCTGGCAGCCTAGATAGCGATAACTTAAAAAAAGTATTTTCACGTTGAAAACGTTCTAGAATAGAAATAAATTCAAATTGGACAAGAACAAATGGATTCAATTTGAAAAATGATAACACGTTACAAGCAATTTCACGTTACTGCAACAGGACACATTATTATTTTAACGATGTTGTCTGTCACAAATTCTATATTGTCCAAATTCAATTCTTTTTTATATTATTTTTTGGCGACAAAAAGAAAACATTCGTTTTAGGGGATTTTCTTTGACAAAACCTGGTTCTGGTCATCCACAAGTCTAGGCTTGTTCAATCGGCGGATAGAGCTTTTATTAGTTGTTTATTTTATTATGCTTACGTAGTCCCGTGCTAGTCTGTGATGCAGAAACCCGTATTATTTCCAATACAGTGCGCAAAAGGCGACATAACGCTTATACAATGTGAAGAATTGAAAATTGGCTCGCCAATTATCACCAACACCCTAGTTATTTTATCTATCAAAATCACAAAAGGAAATAAAACACTTTTATAAGATGCTATCTAAAAAACAAGTATGCTTCTTCGTGGACCACGTCGCTGCTTAACATCAGACAGGATAGTGAGCATACGCATATTTACTGTGGTTAAAAAATAATGCGGCCATGTTTTTACTGGACGGTACACTAGCCACAATCTTTACTGGTAACATGTTCAATTGTAGTTTCGTAAAACTGTGATGTGTATTTGGTGTATCAATAAATAGGTACGTTGTCAGAAGTCTTATTACTGTTTAATAGCAGTGTGGTATCTTTATTCGTACGAACGATAGAATAGCTATTATAGGAACTAGTGTTTGTCTTTGAACGTGAAAAGTGGTCGTGATTATTTGATGGGTTGTTAAACTGGCCGAAAACATTTTCTTTTTAATGGTAGCGATGTTCCGAACGTACGTTCGCCACAACATTTTAAAAATAGAAAGGAAAGGTCGAACAAAACAAAGACACCGAGGTCTATAAAAAAGAAAAATGTCTTTAAAAAAAAAAGAAATAAAAACGGTAAAATACGCGTATAAATCTGACAGTAAATCCCCTTACAGGGGTTCAGATATTTCAAAGACGTTTTATTATTTCGCCTATCTTTTCTGAATATCTTCTGAAGTACCTAGCTTCAATATGTTTGTAGGTATAAGAATACGAAAACCTCGCTCGGAGCGAATCTAACTTCACCAAAAGCTTCTAACTAAAACTATCTTAACATGACCCGAGCTTATTTTGTATTCCGAAGGTACGTTTTTAATATGTTTACTAAAATCCGAGTCATAAATTGTGGAATTTAAGAACTGGCATAATGCTTATATGTGCGTTCTTCAAAAACTTTTTATTTACAAATAATAGGAGTTTGTCTACCTCGTAGCAGATTATAAACGCTGAAAACTCAACAATAAAAATCTAAGAAAAATATGACCACAGATCTCGCAGGTGTAAAATACAGTAGGTAGAGATTAGTTTCACATTCTTCAGAGAAGACTTAGCTCTCGGTTTTTTTTATAACAAAATTCGCCGTTATTTCTAACCTGTACATTTCGTAGAAAACCCGTATAGATTCTTAGATATTTGACCTTTATGTACATACCTTTACAAACACAAGTTGTTTTGAACTACCCATATCACACATCAAACGTACATTTTACATTTTAGAAGATTGCAATCAAGGATATATTTTACAAAAACTGAATTCATTCATAATTTATTCAAAATGCGGTGATAAGTCATTGATATAGGCATGGGGAATCAGGTAGGAGACCAATCCAGAAGATTAGATTTAATTTAAATAAATAAGATTTTTTTAGAGCTAAAAATGTTCTTGATCCACTTACACACTTTTGTGTGTAGTTGACATCACATGTCATCGTAATCTTAGTTACATTTATTATGAGTATAAACTTTAAACTCAATTTATTCCGAAACAACGTACTTTGAAGTATCTGGACCGCATCAGACTAACTTAAAGGCATTGAAATAATCTACACGTCAGCTCGTGACCACGGCACATGTAACTGTGTCGAACCGTCGATCAAAAAATTAAGGTAATCTGATTGCTTACCTTTGGTTAATTTCGAGTCGTAATGCCCGATTTGATTTGATGATGCCCTAGACACATCAAAAGTGTCTAGGGATCAAGTGCATTTTAGAAGATTGTAATCAAGAATATATTTTACAAAAACTGAATTCATTCATAATTTATTCAAAATGTGGTGATAAGTCATTGATACAAGCATGGGGAATTAGGTAGGAAACCAATCCAGAAGATTAGATTTGATTTAAATTAGATTTTTTTACAGGTGAAAATGATCTTGATCCCTAGACACTTTTGATGTGTGTAATACACTAATATTTTTTGCTCATGTTACAAGACAGTGAACAAACATGTTGAAATTTAATGTTAATTAGATGCATATTCCATTTACACAAGCCAAACGGTTTCACAGTGTGTTACTTTCGTAGGGCAAACCACTAGGATGTGGAATGACTTGCCAGGGGTTTCCTGCGCAGTACAGTCTGGACGACTTCACGTAACGGATAAATGGGTACCTAATGCACTTAGTATCCTCCATCGTAGACCATTTCGCTGCTTAAAAAAAGGCAGGTAGGTGGTCAAACACTTGTTCCCTGATCAATAAAAAAAATATGATTTGTTGTTTCTTGCCGTAGTCAATATTATGCACCAATATTTGTGTGGGTGGCCGTGCAACCGGAAATTGAAAACAGATCGTCAAAATATCTATTTCGCAGCGTCTTTTATGAAAATACATAAATTGTTTATGTGTATACGTAATATTTTGAGATACGATGAGAAGAAAGAACAAATTGTTAAGAAAAGAAAACAAATCGAGAAAGATAAATATCGAAAGAAAACATGAATTTCAAAAATATGGAAGCGAGATAAATAAACTCGTACGTAAAAGTTTTTAATTATTGTTTCTATGAAATAAAGAAATTACGCGAATGAAATCGCGGGGCTCTCCACTAGTAATATTTCTTTTTTTTTTTTTTTTTTTTAATCATTATGAACAAGCGCTTGACCACCATCCTGCCTGATGTTATATATGTATATAATCCGGAATTATTACTCTCAAATATAGGTGTGTGCCTTTGGCTCCTACTATAATTGCGTGCCCTCTTGATTGCCTTTAACCCTTAAGATCATTCCGATATAATATGTATATTTCAGTATATGGTCCGCCCGAACCAAGAATAGGTTTCGATTTCTGGAATGAGCCTCTTTTATTTACCGGAGACACGCAAATACACTATTTCTTTGCATAAAATACAACATATGAACGTACGTATAACAATATGTGATAGTATTCGAAACCTACTCATACTTTTATGGCTAGGTATGTGTACCTACCAGGAAAGCTATATATATATGTAAATACTTTACGAACTGAACTGTGCATGATTTCGTTCGAATAGTTTAAGGTCCCATTTAGACGCATCAATTTTCTTGCATGAGCAAGAGCAACATCGAATACAATTAATGATCCGTTGTGAACTCATATAAACAGTTTCATACCATTGTAAACTACACGCAAGAAATTTTCCGAAATTTGATTTAATGCTGAAGGAAAAAAATTGATATCTTGTAAATTGGGCAGATTTGTCTTTTTTTTTGCTCGTTCTGGTTGCAAATTACAACACACGCCACCGCTGAAATCTACACTTACGAGCAAAACAATGAAATCATTTCAACTACCTGTTCCCAGTGGTAAACCGATTACATTTTACTGCTCGTAATTACATAAGCAAGCATTGTAGCGTGGTATTAACATTGTTTGACAACACCGTGTCAAAACGTCTATCACCAATCGCGTTGCATTACAGTACACTATTTACGTCCATAATTAACTATATACGAGAGACTAGATTACTGTAACCCCGACAATTGGTATTGATTTAATGCTTGTCCATCACTCAGTAATCGCTTTGGAACTGAAAACAACTGTTGTGTTTAGTATGAGCTTTGGAATCTACGATAAGATAAGTGGTAAGTACCAAAAAATAAGCAGGATAAAAAGAGGAACTTGGTAAGCAAATCGTTCAACCTAAAGGAAGAAAGTGTCGTCAGTTTCCCCCTACCTGATTCATTCGTTTATATTCTGTTTTCTTTTATTTCCTGTTTGTTGTGTTTTTTACTTGATTAGTAAATGTCTTTCTTTCAAATGCCGACCGTACAAAGCGTATCAACGTACGTATAGCTTCTGTCGTCTGTCTGCTGTTTCACATTATTCTATTCAAAGATGCTTGTCCGTTACATTTTAGAACGTCGCGGGTTCCCTAAACTTTAGATATAATCTATACTAATATAGATTATGTTTATTTGTTTGAACGCGCTAACCACTGGTTCGAATTGAAAAAATATTTTTGTGTTGAATAGGCCATTTATCGAGGAAGGCTTTATGACATCACGCTGCAACTATTAGGAGTGAAAAAATAATGGAATATGTGGAACATTTTTCATGATTGAGGGCTTCCGTTTCAATTATATGTATGAAACAATTATTAGTTTTTGTGGTAATCAAAT
>SJJU01004851.1:0-23282 GCA_012932125.1 Conopomorpha cramerella
AAATACACTTCACGCCTTTTAATCCCTAAGCGGGGTAGGCAGAGGCACTTTCTAAGCAAGCGCCCACGGATCACCAAGCATATTTAACCCAACTTGACAAGGGGTGAGCCCATTGCCGTTTTTTTTAAGTTTTTTTTAAGACTTTTTTAGTATACATACAGATTTGTATACATACATATTGTTCAAAAAAATTTACTTGTCCTTGACCTTGTAATGACAAAAAAAAATCATAATCAAAGGAAATGAGGGTAGTTCAAGAAAACTTGCCTTGCTCTACCTCCCCGCTTATTAAATAAAAGACATACAGGATATTATTTTTGTGTTGTATTATTCACATTATGAATGTGATGCTGATCTGGGATGTAGGTAAATAAAATGTATCCGCTGCCTCCTGGCATTGAGATTTAGGTTTCTCTATGAGTTAGCAACTTGTAACTGAAGGATCATAATTGACATTGTTATCTTCTTATTTTACTAAATGTGGCCGAATAGCCCTTGTGATCCTAAGGTTTTGTTCATCTCCTTTTAGTGATTACGGACGTGAGCGAAATATTATAGACATTTCTTACCTGATCAACAAAATCGAACAATTGCGATATATCGTAAGTAATAGTTGGTGTATTTGGATTTCTTCTCTTTAGATGCTCTTCGTATATCTTACAGACACCCTCCATGCAGTCATTCACGCTTTCGTAGTCCGAATAGGTGCGTGTTTCAGGCCTGGGGCCGGGTTGTACCAGCAATATTGTATGAGACTGCAATGCAATGCAACAAATTTGAATAACCTCAAAAGATTGTCGGCTTTTCTTATATTTTTTACAATGCCAGAGTAAATAAATATGTGCTTACCATGTCTGTGTTTTAATTAATCGTTTGAGCAAATAATAAAAAGTGGGATTGTTGTAGAACAATGTTGTTTTTGAGAAATAATTAGTCCGCCGCTTTGGAAGCCAGCTAGCCGCCCGCAAAATGTTAGTGTTCTGAAACGTTGACGAATGGAATGCAAAGCAATAGTGTTATGAATATTTTAACATTAAGGTGAAAGTGGATACAAAGTTAGATTAGTGGATAAGAAAACAGCAATAATGAAATTACAAATCGTTAAAGAATAAATATGCATTATTCAGAATGTTTAGTAATTTGTGTATTTATTTATAAACATGTTTGTTATTTTATATAGTTTCTGAACGTACTTCAAACTTCTGAAGTTTCTTTTCACGCAAGAAAATTATTATACATAAATTAAAATAAAGAAACTAGTCAAATTGCGTAATAAACCAAGTGAAGTAAAAGTAAATGTATACAAACAAGTATAAACGAGAAGCTTATTTCCTTTTGTTTTATGGACACAGTGATGAAATTGATGAAACAAACGATGTTGACCTGCCTCTAAAGAATCGTTAGTGACATTACCAATCTGTCACTGTCAAAACTGTTTTCTTGTTTTGCCGCAAATACCTCTATTATTGTTTTTTGTTTGTTGTAATTTTAATACTAAAAACACTAGAAAAATACAGTTGTTGTTGCCTTTTTATTGTCAGTAGTAATTAGTTCTAAATGTAGATTACTTTTTATTAAAATACCCACCTTCGTAATTAACCGCAAAGCATGACTAATAATACCAATAAGTTTGTTGAGAATTTCGAAAATATTTTAAAGAAACAGAGTTCACAAATTACCCGTAATATATACGCAGATAAATATAACAACAGCCATTCCCTACATTTATTAAATTCATCATGTTCAGCACGGGATGTTGTATCTTCTGTGACATCCAATATTAAAGCATATCAGAGGTCCGACTGCGTGAAATTGAACAAAAATGTTAGAAGGAACCTAGATGGACACAAGAAATCCGGTTTATTGCCTGTCAACAGCCTTGCTATCGGTATAGAGGTAAGTGTTAACTTGGAATGAGATTTGTTTGGGTTACAGCATCAGCTGTAAGACCACTGAACAATTTTTTTGTATTTAGAGTAACCTTATATATTCGGCGAATATAATACACCACCCTAGCCCAACTTTTCCCATCGTGGGGGTTGTAAGAGGTGACTGAGGGAACCCTCCAGAGGATGGGCAGCCACACTACTGCAATCGCCAACCTGCCTGCCAATTATGATGATTATTGGCAATGCGCCCCAAATGATCATGAAAATCATTGGGGGACACTCTTGTTCAGCAGTGAATGCCATGAAGATGATGATGATGATTACCATTGATGGTGCTTATTATATGTGACTTACCTACATATGTATCTTGTATAGGCCTTCCTAGTTAATTTCTCTAGAGCAGATATTGTCTAATACCCGCTCTGAATTTAAGTAGTTTTTGTCAACTCCCATTTCTTCACCACTATAAATGTAAACTAAATATTTAATAGATAATTTTTTACTTATTAATTTCTGTGTTTGTTTTATCTTATTGTCAATTTTCTTTATTTTGTAATTGTATGTATGTAAGTTTTCGTGTCAAATGTGAATAAATGAATAAATAAGATAATAAATATTTTAAACCAAAGTGCATACAAGTGTGCTCCATTGTAGACCACACTGCTGCTTAATATCAGGTAGGTTGGTGGTAAAATGTTTGTTCAAAGTGTTTTTTAAAAAAAAGTAATTTTTGCAGAGATATATTTCTGTTATGGGTCTCAGTCTTGTTAAAACTCAAGACCACAAGACTGTGGCAGTCCAGGAAATGTTTAAAAGGTGTTCTTCCAATACAAGGACCACAAAGGCAAGACAAATGTTTGCCACGATAGCTAGTATACAATAAATTTTGTTTCAGAATGCAAAACAAAAGACAACTATATCTAAAGCCTACGACACACAATGCGTAACAGACACTCAACTGTTAGATCTCGTTCAGAAAGTCGAGGAGTGTACACAAATAGATAGGGACATAACCAGAGAATTTGATACAACTTTTGAGAAGAACGAAAACCAAGATTCTAAAATGATAAACCCACCTAACATAGAAAAAGATGAGTTACACAACTTAAGTCATTATTCTGATGATATGATTATTTGTAGTAATGTGGTTTCTAATTTTAATGATGAATATAATTTTAAGGAAAATGAAAATGTTGAAATTCAAACTGTAGATAACACACCATCAAGTCCAGTTTTCAAATCCTCAAGAAAAATTTCATTCTCACCACATTTGGTGTATGATTTGAAACAGTTTGAGAGTTTCGAAAATGTTGCAGCTCCTATAGTAAATTCTCAAGATAATTTAAACACTGAAGATATAAAATTAAGAATAAATGAAGAGGATAGGAAATGTCAAAGTGCGAATAGAAGCAGTAGCCCTATTCTACAATCAGTTAGACTGAAAGGTATAGAGAAAAAAGAGGATTCACCTGTTATTGATATTATACCTGGTTTATCGTTGAAATTAACTGAAGAGATGATAAAAGATGTTGCAAGTTTGACAGAAAGTGTACTAAAGGATGAAATTCTCTTTAGCAGTGATGAGGAAAACGATTTTCTCATGAACAATATTGTGGAAGACAATTTAGTAAAAGCTGAAGAACTTCCTTTAACGTGTGCTTTAGAAACGTCGTTTTATACAAATAAATCTGATGTCTTAGATAAAACTATGTATGTGTGCTTCCAAACGGCTAGTAATAAACCTATACAAGTTAACACAGAAAATTACGAGGAGGCTGAGAATATTTTAGAAAAAGATTCAATTAGTTCACAACCACTGACTGTTACAGAATTAGTTGCACTGTGTAAAGAAGAAGATAGTACGATAGAAAGTAAACCAATTGAATCATTTACAAATGAAAATGCAAAAATAATCGACAAGGATACCATAATGCATGCAGATTTAGATGAAAGTAACATGAACGAAATTGATTTAGAGGAAATTGAGAGAATTGAAACTACAATTAAAGAGAAAGAAGCAGATAAACTAGAAAATAAAGACCATAATACTATGCTAAGTATTGGTTTTATGACAGCAAACAAAAAAAAGATAGCTCTATCAGATGAGGCACTTGCTAGACACAAAAAGGTTTTTCAAGGCATAGATTTGAATGAAACATTTGATGATACTGATTTAACAGAATATAAAGATGGCAAAGATACAAAATCAAGTGTAGAAAAAATAAATGAAGTTGGTTTAGATGCATGTAGTGGTAATAAAATTAAAATTACCATGGGTGACTTACAAAATAATAAAAGAGTAACAGAAATTGTTGAAGTACAAAACAATAAAAGACTAAAAAGAGACAACACCAGTGATCAACTAAATGCATCGCCAAGAAATTCACCCATTTTACAGGATTTTATTGGATTTTCTGATAATGAAATAAAGTCTTCCCGTAACTTAGCAACTCAATCTAAAATGTTTCTAAATAAAGAAGGTGAGGAAATAAACTCAATAATTAATGACGACGTGTCAGGCAGAAATGAACATGTCGGATTTCAAACTGCTAGTAAAAAGGAAATTACAATATCTAAAGAAGCGCTTGAAAATTCGAGAAAATTGTTTGGTGAGGCAGAATTTAATGATATCGTCGATATTGAAGTGAAAAATGCCAAAAATAATAAAACAACTGGTTTGACATCAGTTAGTCAAAGTAAGACATCAAAATCAAG
Source organism: Conopomorpha cramerella (assembly GCA_012932125.1). NCBI lineage: Eukaryota > Metazoa > Arthropoda > Insecta > Lepidoptera > Gracillariidae > Conopomorpha > Conopomorpha cramerella. The sequence continues at coordinate 4,605 of SJJU01004851.1, forward strand.
TAGCGATGATGAATTCAAAGATAAATTGCTGACTCCTCAAGATAATAAGCAGATATATCCTGGATTTAAAACAGCTAGTAATAAACAAATAATGGTTTCTACAGAAGCACTTGCAAAACATAAAACTGTATTTCAAGATATAATAGGTACTGAAATGAATGAAAAATCTGTGTCTAATAATCAGGCTGACGAACATGTGTCTGGATTTATGACGGCAAATGAAGAGCATATTAATATTCAAGAAACAGATATGGAGAACGTCAATTTTTCTAAAAACTATAAGCTGGAGAATATTGTTCCAGAAACTCATATCTTTGAAGGATTCAAGACAGCAAGCAATAAAACTATTGAAGTATCTAAAGAGGCTTTGTACAAAACTAAAGGATTTTTCGAGGAAATATACAAAACAGTGAATGATAAATCTGCAAACGCTGTGTTTGATAGTACAAACACAAAACGTGAAACTAAAAGTATAACGTATGAGCAAAAAATGGATGGATCAAATATAGAATTGAAAAATAAGACAAATGATAAGAACGTCACAAATACTTCTTTTACTGGTTTCAAAACGGCTAACAATAAACCTATCAAAATATCTGAACATGCTCTTGCTAAGTCTAAAGTTGTATTTGATTCAATTGACAAAGACCTTGATGAGAGAATGGAACATGGGACGAATATTTTCGATACTTTCAAACCAGTTAGTATAAAGAACGCAAGTGCGCCAAAACAGTTTATGAATAAATCAAAATCCATCCTTCAAGAAGACAGAGTACAAAACATGAATACTATAGGTCAAAACTGTGGTTTTAGTGGATTCAAAACTGCCAGTAACAAAACGATAAAGGTTTCAGAAAACGCATTACTAAAGTCAAAGAAAATACTAGAAAGTATAGATAAAGAAGTTCCTGAGGCGAGTTCTACTAAAAGTACTGATGTAGATGAATCAGGATCAGATATCAAAAATCATCTTAACTTAGGTGGCTTTAAAACAGCTAGTAACAAACAGATCAATATATCTGAGGAAGCATTAGCAAAAACTAAAATGCTATTTGAAAATCTAGATGATCTTGCAAAAGATGCACCAATGAAAATGAATAGTTTTTGTGGTTTTAAAACTGCTAACAACGAAGTTATAACCGTGTCTGAAGACGCTATCGCCAAAAGTAAAGAAATGTTAGAATTATCTGAGAATGATATACCAAACACATCAACAAAAGTGCCTAGTTTTAGTGGATTTAAAACTGCTAACAACAAAGTTATAACCGTGTCTGAAGACGCTATCGCCAAAAGTAAAGTAATGTTAGAATTATCAGAGAATGATATTCCAAGTACATCAAAGAAGTGCCTGGTTTTAGTGGATTTAAAACTGCTAACAACAAAGTTATAACCGTGTCTGAAGACGCTATCGCCAAAAGTAAAGTAATGTTAGAATTATCAGAGAATGATATACCAAACACATGTACAAAAACGACTGGTTTTAGTGGATTTAAAACTGCTAACAACAAAGCTATAACCGTGTCTGAAGACGCTATCGCCAAAAGTAAAGTAATGTTAGAATTATCAGACAACGATATACCAAATACATCAAAAGAAGTGCCTGGTTTTAGTGGGTTTAAAACTGCTAACAACAAAGTTATAACCGTGTCTGAAGACGCTATCGCTAAAAGTAAAGTAATGTTAGAATTATCAGAGAATTATATACCAAACACATGTACAAAAACGACTGGTTTTAGTGGATTTAAAACAGCTAACAACAAAGCTATAACCGTGTCTGGAGACGCTATCGCCAAAAGTAAATTAATGTTAGAATTATCAGACAACGATATACCAAATACATCTACAAAAACGACTGGTTTTAGTGGATTTAAAACTGCTAACAACAAAGTTATAACCGTGTCTGAGGACGCTATCGCTAAAAGTAAAGTAATGTTAGAATTATCAGACAAAGATATTCCAAGTACATCAAAAGAAGTGCCTGGTTTTAGTGGATTTAAAACAGCCAGTAACAAAGGGATAAACATTTCTGAAGAATCCTTAGCAAAGACAAAAATGATCTTTGAATCTATTGACACTGATATTACAGATAAAATGATCGACGCTGAAATGAAATTCGGTTTTCAAACTGCGAATAAAAAACCTATATACGTCTCCGAAGAGGCTTTATTAAAATCTAAAAACTTACTTCAAGATGTTGACAAAGAAATAACAATGAAGGAGATGGATAAACCAAAAACTACTTTTGGTGGCTTTCAAACTGGTCGCAATGAGAGCGTCCAAGTATCCAATAGCTCATTACAAATTGCTAAAAAAGCATTTCAAGGAATTGACGCAAAGGAATTTCATATATATGACAAAAATAATAAAGATGAAGATTCTATGAACGTTAACATGGAAAATGCACAACATACTAAAATTATATTACAAGAATTACAATTAGATACTCAAGTATTGGATAATTTCGAGCACGCTATGAATACTGAGGATTTTTGTGCTGACGCAACACCGAAAGCTGTTAAAAGACCAGCTAGTCCTATATTGTCTTGTCCTAAAGCAAAAAGAAGGAACACTTTTAAAACACCTTATAAAATTACTAAGCAAATAAACGCAGAAATAAAGGCTAACACAGAAAGTACAGGAAACATTGAAATTGTTAATAAACCTTTTGTATTCGACAAAGAATACAAGAAAAATAAAATACTTGATTTAAAAATACTAGATACGCTTGAAAAAGGTGAACTAAGTGACCATAAGTCTGATCCTTATTTAAACAATTTCACGTTAGATAATTTATTGAAATTCCAATTCCTCGGAATCAGAAACGATCTTGATAACACCGAATTTACTATCAAAGATCTAAAAACGCAATTTCTAAACAGCGTCAATAAAAAAATTGTACCAGAAGGCTGGATTGATAATCATTTAAAATCGATTCTCTGGAAATTAGTATCATACGAAATGAAATACCCTAATGTATTGAAAAATGTGTGCAGTGTGAAGAACGTATTAAATCAATTGAAATATAGATACGATAAAGAATTGTATAATGTACAAAGACCAGCATTGAGAAAGGTTTTTGAAAAGGACGAGGTTTCTACCCGCACTATGGTGTTGTGTGTTGCCAGAATCTTCCAAGATGGCGTCAGTGTTGCAAGGTAAAAACATTTTGTGTATTAACCCCGCCGCAGATTGTCCAATTTCCAATCCTGTCGAATCAATTGATTAGCGTTAGTCATCTGCGAACAAATTGGCTTCAATAACGTCATTGCATTGTTCTAATAAAATACACACATCAAAGTGACTAGGGATCAAGAACATTTTTAGCTCTAAAAAAATCGAATTTATTTAAATCAAATCTAATCCTCTGGATTGGTCTCCTACCTAATTCCCCATGCCTCTATCAATGACTTATCACCACATTTTGAATAAATTATAAATGAATTCAGTTTTTGTAAAATATATTCTTGAATGCAATGTTCTAAAATGTACTTGATCCCTAGACTCTTTTGATGTGTGTAATACCAGTACTACCTACTAATACCAGTAATTCACTTCAAGCCAACTCCAAAGCGGGCTAGGCAAACGCACTTGCTAAGCAAATTACCACTGTTCAGTAACCTTATTTAACAGTGGCGTGCACACCATATAGGCAAAAAGACACTGCCTACCTTAGTATTTTGGTTACCCGACCAAGTTACCTATACATAGGTGTCAATCCTTGGGAATTACTGCCTACCTTGTCGTAAAAGTCAATGCACCCCACTGCCATATAGAGAAAATGACACTGCCTTAGTATTTTGGCTTCCCGACCTAATAATAGAGTTATTGTTAGATCTTTTTTCATTGTACTCAGGACGACATAGGCTAACGAAGATCCCGTGTTTTGTGGGTGAGTAGATATGTAGGTAGGTACCTATATTTCGTAAAGAGAAGTTACCTATACATAGGTGTCAATCCTTGAGGATTACTGCCTACCTTGTCGTAAAAGCCAGTGCACGCCACTTGTATTAAACCCAATGTGGTAGGGGTCCTCCCCTAATCATGCATGTGGCATGCGGCTTTCATCACGATGTAGATCATAGTATTAATATTTTAAATCGGGTATTACGGCGCGAAATTAACCAAAAACAAGCATTCACCTTACCTTCGTTATTTCTGGTCCAGCTGGTGACCACGGCACATGTAACTGTGTCGAAACGTCGAGCAAACAACGAAGGTAAGCTGAATGTTTATCTTTGGTTTATTTCGCGCCTTAACAACCAATTCAAACTATAAGTATAATGTCAGTGCGCGTTTCTTTAAGAAATGTAGATCATAGATTCTGAAATAGTTCCATTGGTACTCCATTGGTACAGGGTCGAGCGAGAACCCGCAGCATCCCGATTGCAAGTCAATTACTCGGGCCACTGGACCAAAGACGCTCTCCTATAATATGTCATACATACATACGTACACTTCACACCTGTCTCCCAGACAGAGACTACAGATCTCAATTTGTCACGATCCTGACATACTCCTTTCGCTTCTACATTCATACATCTATTCAAACATGTCCTCCGGTTTCGAGTACTTATAGCGCCACCTTCCGCCAGGACATCACCAATCTGGTCGATGTATATCCTTCTGTGGCGACCTCTATTCACCCCCATTACATCACCCTTATAAATCTCTCTCTTTTGTCAATCGACTTTCACCCATCCTCTCCATATGCCCAAACCACCGAAGCATGCCCTTTTCAATCTTGGTCACTACATCTTCTTTCAAATTTAAAAAAGAAACATTTATTGCAACATAAATGTACAAAAGGCGGACTTAATACTAATGTGTTATCTACCAGTCGACCCCACAGCATGGGAAAGAGTAGTTGCGGGTCAGTATTAATATAACAATAGGACATGGTACAGATAGTAACATAACATCTTCATACTTTCAGCGTAAAAGACCTAGCAAAGACAACAGAGTTGGAACTGACAGACGGATGGTATTTCGTAATGGCGACCATAGACAAAATGTTGACAAAACTCGTGTATGACGAAAGGATCGTTGTGGGCTCAAAAATAGTGACACATGGCGCTGAACTTCTAAATTGCGAGCAGGGAAAGTCACCTTGGGAGGTAAGTGTAATCTACTGCGTGTAAAAGGACCCCGTGCAATGGTCTTAGAAACGATGTTGGGCTCGTGTCAATATGAACAACTTTTACTATGGCAACAATGCGGGGAAATTAACACACAGTACGGAGTGAAAAATGACCCCGAGCAATGGTCTTAGAAACGTTGTTGGGCTCGTGTCAATATGAACAACTTTTACTATGGCGACAATGCGGGGAAATTAACACACAGTACAGAGTGTAAAAGGACCCCGAGCAATGCTCTTAGAAACGTTGTTGGGCTCGTGTCAATATGAACAACTTTTACTATGACGACAATGCGGGGAAATGAACACACAGTACAGAGTGTAAAAGGACCCCGAGCAATGGTCTTAGAAACGTTGTTGGGCTCGTGTCAATGTGCGCGTCAAGAAAGACACGACATAGAGCAAATACGCTCTGTGATTGGCTGCTATGTCACACATCGTGCGACTCAGCTTGTTTCAACCAATCGCAATGCTTGGTATGTCTTGTGATGTCTTGCTTGGAGCGCTTTTCTTGGGGGGCTGGTTGTATGAGAAATGGCGCTACTCCAATCTTTATTTCGAGTAAACCTAAGATTAAAATTCGTGATACCTTATATGAGGAGGTTAGGATCAAAACGTGTTAATTTACTTTATTTTCCCAAAAGGTTTTATTTTATTTTAAAATATATAACTGCTTTACCAAGTACTATTTTTCATATTTTTCTTTGGGAAATAATAGATTTCATGTATGTCTACAGGAATGGATGCTTTATGTTTTTCTTCTGATAGGGGCCTAAGAGTAGTACCAGTTTTCCTCATTTTTCTTCAAAATCTATATTAATACGTTTTGATCCTAACCTCCTCATATCGTTTATTATATTTAAACAGGACACATCAAACGTCAGACTCAAGATCTTCGGCAATTCGACACGGCTAGCTCGGTGGGATACTAAACTCGGTTTCCATGGCAACGGCGCCGCCGCCATCTTGTCCCCACTGACGGCTGTCAAGGTGGACGGCGGGAAGGTGTCGCGTATGAGGGTACTCGTCACTAGAGTGTACCCTACGCTTTACGTTGAAAAGTTTGAGGACGGTAGCACAGGTAATGGTGGAATCTTGACTGTAAACTCAGTTTCTATGGCAACGTAGTAGTTTTGTAGGCCTGACAGCTGTCAAAGTATACACTATACACTTCACGCCTTTAATCCCAAAGAGGGGTAGGCAGAGGCACTTGCTAAAGCAAATGCCCACGGTTCACCAAGCGTATTTAACCAACGTGACAGGGGGTGAGCCCATCGCCGTTATAGGGTTCACACACCTTGTGGTGTGCGGGTTTCATCACGATGTTGTCTTTCACCGTACGAGCGTTGCGTTGCGTACATACGGCTCTGAAAAAGAGTCCCAGTGGTACACGTCCAGTAGCCGGACTCGAACCCGGGACCTCCCGGTTACAAGTCAAGTATCCGACCAACTGGACCACAGACGCTCTGCAATACTTTGTCGAAAAAAATGTCTACCCCCATACAAAATCTGATCTCCCGAGGCAAAAAAAATATATTTTGTATAGAGATGAAATATTTTTTTTACGGTCAGGTGTCGGCGATGGCGAAGAGTGAGGGCGTGCTGCTGCGCACGGCGGACGAGGTGCTGGCCACGCGGCGCCGCCTCGAGTTCGGCGAGCGCTCGCTGCTGCAGGCCGTGGCCGCGCTCGTGGCCGACCACGCGCACACGCTCAACGCCACGCTGCATCGCAAGTCTGTGCTCTATTTGCTTTCTCCTTTTCTAACACTTGTCAATATTTACTTCCGTGAAGTTCACTAAACTTTTTTATGGCTCTCTCATAAAGCCTACAGTTCTTCCATTACCACACATAACAAGTTCCCTGTCCCGATAGAACAGTTTTTATAAAGCCTCACGTCCTTTAAAAAAAGAAACAGGTTCTTTTATAATTTAAGATTTCTGAAAAAAGAACATTTTTTTTTTCCGTCTGGATGTGATTAACATATCCCGTCACTTTCAAATAAAAACAAATGCCAAAAACAGTATAGAGAAATAAATCACCTCTGACTCATGAACTTATTACAAAATATTCCTGTGAGTCATAATTATAAGACTCTTGCACAGAGATGTTGTTAGACCGCACATATGTTTCAGAGATTGAAATAAAAACGGTTGAAGAATTATCACCACAATCAACTATGTGTAACTCTACACAGCAATTAAGCACAATACTAATATTACCACAAAAATAACTATAAATAAATTGATAACTTAGTTCCACCTGCTAAAGGCCATCTTATCTCTCAGGGCGTTTTATTCCAAATACTCTACCTATTTCCTTAATTTGTAAAATAATAAGCCTAAATAATTATAAATGCCAGGTACTTACCACAAAACGCGGACTAAAATGCGAGCCAAGCTGTAATAAACAATAGGGAAGAAAACGCGAAGCTAAATGTAGATGGCGCTTCTTACGCTTGACCCTGTAATACAAGCTTGACCCTATAATGACAATAAATTAACATAGTGACAAAACAATTGCTTTTGAGTCAAGCGGAACTAGCACTATTATTCATGTGTGTTCATGAGTGTTTCGCCCCATTGCACCACCAGGCTGGACAACCTGTCGGAGGTGGTGGTGGGCTCGCAGGCGGCGGCGCTGAGCAACGTGTCGGCCACCATCCAGGCCGAGGTGTCGGCGGTGTGGCGCCAGGTCGGCGTCATGTACACACAGCTGAGCGCTAGCAAGGCGGCGCTCGATAAACTTACTGTAAGTTTGCTTTTATTTCTTTGAACTTTTCCTTCTCGCGCAGGGGCGGTAGATTTGAATTGCCGTTACTAATTAAGCAAATTATTGCGAGTCAAGAAAACGTGCGCATTAGGCTAGTAGACGCCGACGACTCAATGAAATGTGATTAATAGAAGGGTTTTGCTTTGGATGACATTGACCCTCAATAAAAAGGGTAGATAGCTTCTTTTTTAAAATCTACAAAATTATTTTATTTTCCAGGGACAAACCGAGGCGTACGTAAACGGCAGCTCTGCTACTATGGACAGCATGAAAGATAAAGTAAGTACATACCTACTATTCTATTTCAGTGTTATTCCAATTTAAGGGCGAGTTCAAACCTTAATCTATAGGGGCAGCAACCAACCCAAGCCAACACGCAGATTGCACCAGGCACCAACGACGTTGCGCCGCCTAGCGTGATTAATTGTCATTGTATCTCCCCACGATACAGTGCAGAAACGCGAAGATCTCCACTACACCTACGCGGCTGGCTCTTCATATGGTAGCTGTTCATATAAAATAACGTTCAATGCGATTTCGCATGGTGCAACAAGTCGCAGTGCGTCTTCCTTGGAGCGATGCGCTGTTGAAACTTCAATCTATGACAACGCCATAGCCAGGCATGTCCAACTGCAGGCCTAGCAAAGCACTCCAAGAAAGACATGACAAGACATAACAGGCACTACTATTGCTTGATACAAGATTAGTTGCACAACATGTGACATATCAACCAATCACAGCGCGCATTTGGTCTACATCTTGTCTTGCTTGACGCGCTTGCTAGGGCTGCAGCTGGAGGTACTTATGCCTTCGCATGGTCCTTTTTCCCAATCCCTACCGGTTGGGATGCATGATTTTATTTTCCATTCATCCCAACTTGAAAAAATCCTGTACAGTAATTTATAATCTTAAGAATATTAATCCTCTAAGAGGTAAGAATGTAAAAAAATTATGCATTCCAAATGGTTGGCATGTCCTGTTGGGATAGACGAAAAACGCATACCTTCTCCAAATATTGTATTAAATAGAGCTAATATTATTTGTATTACGTCAGGTGGGAACAATAACGACCCGCATGACAGAGATCAACGACAACCTGAACTACCTGCTGGGGCGGCTGTCGCTGGTGACGCAGGAGTTCAACCAGGTCAAGGCGGGGCTCAGCGACGCCCTCGACCAGGTCAAGGCCAACTTCCACAGCGTGCAGGATAAACTCAGTGAGTAATCTATCGCGAAACCTCTGCATCTGAAGTTTCTGTTTTTTTTCTTCTTTTAAACTCTACACGAACACATTTCAATGGAGAAGAAATCTCATGAACTAATGGCGCTAGTATCGTTTCACCCAAAAACACGTTTACTAGAAATAAACTTGCAAGTCTCACTTTAATTTGTTCACATGGGTCAAGCGTAGGAAGCGCCATCTGCATTCAGCTTGGCGTTTTCTTCCCTATCCGAAAGAGGTGCCGACAAAAAGCTCTCACTCAGAGTTCACCAAATGTGTTACTACGTGATGAGCTCATGCAAAATCAGCCTATTTAGAGAAAATATATTACGGCCAAGTCGGCTTCACTATTGTAGCCACAGCGACTATTCTAATTTCACTTCTGTGCTTATTAATACAATGCAGCTATGCATATCGTTTGTCGCTGCGAAAGCGACATCAATACATCAATACGAGGGTAAAACTTGGATCCCTGGTCTGATACTCGCACTACATGAACCTTAACGTAGAGATAGATTAAGAAGGGCTGGTATATTCACAGTACTCACACTAATGCAAAATTTAATACATAAGGTCACTAAGCCATAAGGTTTAGTTACACGCCTTGTAAGCCACGTGGCTGTCATCGGAAAACAAGCACTCTGTATTTGTATAGTAAGTTAAATCGACAGTACGGTAATTTATTGTGTACCAGCTTTCCGCCCGCGGCTTCGGTTATATTCCGGTATAAAGGAATATTTTTGTTTTCCCTCGGGAATATCAATTTTTTCCGGGATAAAAAGTACCCTATTATTTAAACCGGACTTCTAACTAAACGTCTGCAATTTCAAAGCAATCGGTTCAGTAGTTACGGCGTGAAAGCGGAACAAACAAACAAACTCACTTTCCCATTTATAATATTATTAGTAAGATTTAAAATTGTGGTTATATCTATTCACAGAAGACGCGGGCCCGGGGCCTCACAACATCACGGAGCCGGTCGACACGCCCGCCGCAGACACCAGCGACCACTCCTAATATTAGCATTAAACATAACGACTGAAAACTAGTTTTTTATAATACTACATTGTACCGTGTGAATTATTGAAATAAAACAAACGTAATATTAACTTTTGCAAATATTTAATCTCTTTTATAATTGTGGATCTATACTATGTATGCATATATTTATAATGTACATGTATTGTATGATACATTGTTACATTTTATTGTGATCAATTACCTGTCGCCCACGGCGCGGCGAGCGCAAAATAATCAACAATAATACTTGTACAACTGATGAAACCATGTTATAATTTGAATATCCTATGAGAAAAATGTGAAATAACCATTTTAATGAACTGTACAACCGTATATAGAATAATTATAATTGCTCTTAAAAGATATTCACACAAATTATTTGTCTCCCAACTTGATTATTATTCCTGGTTACAACCTCGTTTCCTATGTGCAGCATTTATATAATAACAAATAGGTATAAATCCACAAACAACTAGAAGTAGGTACGTGCCTAACGAGTAAAATCATTTAACACAATAATTAAATCAATACATTCAAACATTAAGTAAAGTCTTAAAGGCAACTAAAGAAGCATGACTGGTACATTGTTTTCTTTTTAAATTACGATTATAAGACTAAGGTCTAGACGTTTCGTTGTTAATGAAATAGTACAATAGTTTACAATGATAAAGTAAAATCACCAATTCGAAAATCACATAGAGTGCTTTGACTAGGTCAGCTTACGAAACAAACATTTTTTTTTTTAGATTAACCAATAACTAGGCGGAAAAAAATATGCACAGTGTATGTACATTTTATTACCCAGAAACTCGGAACGAAGATGTGTTTCATTTTTTTTTTAAACATAGTTTTATTATCATAAAATTTAAGTGGTATTTTAATTACAATTTCATAACTATGATAATTTGGAATCCTTGGAGATGCGATAAAATTGAAAACCAAGCTGCAAACATGACGCTATCACTTATTTTGTATGTTTATTGATTTGAGGCTAAATTTTAGCATGGCAGTGACATATCTAACACCCATACACAAATAGCACTTCGTATTATTAAAACTGAGTCACTGTATTATATACATTGTTTACTTTATTAAATGCAAAAGATATTTACATTATCAGGCGTGTTCGAAAAGCTCATAATAAAACGTACCTAAAACTCCCGTCACCAATAAATTGACCAAACTTGTAAAAACATCATAATAATAATATCAATAAGAAGTCAGCAAAACCAGTTGCCGCAAAATAGCTTAAACAATACTACATATTACATAAAAACAATGCACACATAATAGATGTCGTATGGAATGGATATATTTTATTGATATACAACCAAAGAATAACCACTGTTATGGAATGTAATAGAATGTATTACAAACAAAAAAAAAGTAATGTAAACCTACTGAAAGCCCTATTTCGATACAAGCCTTCTAAAATGTTAAAACTATGGTTGTCCATGAGACAAAACTGTTGAATGTCTGTGACATCTACACGCTGTACAAACAATGCAGTATCAAAATGTGGTGCGATGTAGAGTGCGCTGGCGGCGAGCGTCCACATCGCACTGCGAGATGCACCTCACGCCGGACTGTCACCCTACTGCGGTCATTTTATAACTCCTAACTAAGTAGCAATGCTTCAATTGTGCCACAAAAGCGACCTCTCGGGACAAGCTGAGCAACATAGTGCGACAGGCCCCAACTGGCTACATATTATACATCGGCGACGCCGTGCAACAGAATGTTCTATATATCGTAACTTTATATACCCTCAACCCTGTAGATATATAACTCTCACTACGACTCTAGGTATCATTGGAACTGTTCAACTGACACACACTACCTAATGATTACGCCGAAGTTACAATTAACACGGCTACGGCCCATTTTACAGCTCTCGACATATTCAATACAACACTAGGCAATACAGATTTATTAATTGGGCGGATAAGGTGACTTACATACCTCGACCCCGGCCTACACGGGTGTCCGTGTGACTCGATGCAACTTACATAGGAAGACATACAGCTCTATACATTTAGGTAAACTGTTGACGTTCAAAGGGAACTGTTGGGTTGTGCGGGGAGACCTGCCGTGTCGGAGTGGACGCGAGCCGGAGCCGACCGCCCTACCCCTTCGAGGCACTTAGTCTTAACAGTAATGATATACAACTACAACTAGGTGGTACACACGACTACGTTCAACATTCTACCTAGTCTCAAGGTAACAAATATGAACGTAGCCGAGCGAATGTCAGCTCACATCGCGCCTAGCGGAGCGTTGATACAACGGCGCCGGCACTCACACATTTAAAGCTATGGACATGTCTCACGTACTAAATGTTATACGTAACTAACCTAACACGGAGAGAAAGGGAGCTAACGATCGTAGACGTACAAATTACTTAACTACGTTACATATCTACATACAGCTCTTAACACCTGATCTGATCGTACGTAATACATACAAAATTGGTGTAATAAAATTAGTGTTCCACTTCATATTAAAATGTCTAATGTGCCTTATTTCCGTGTTGTAAAATAGTGTCTCCTGGTGAACCTCGAAAAAATGTAAACTAGTGCAGTAGTGAAAAATTGTCAATCGATTTATATTTATATCTAGCTATGACTTATATCGGTAGAAAAGTACAATTGATATCGCGTGGCAGCGCCCGGCCGCCGGCGACGGGGCGCCGCGGGGCGACATGCATGTATGTATGCTATCGACATGTGGCCAACAAAACAACAACTCTTAAGTAAACTTTAAAACCAGCGCAGACAGTTATCAATATGTACAATTTTAACAGATTCAGCTAAACTTTATTGAACTTAACTTCCATTAGTCGAGACTTCTCATGGCACTTTACTACAGAACTGAATCGTAGAAGCTATTTATTAATTCATCAATTCCTATACTTAGTTAGTTTCTATACATAGGATCGCTGGACATTTAGTTTGCAAACAAACTGGAAGTCCAAAGTGCCACTTGAAGCGTTATAAAATAGTTTTTTTTTTTTTGTTAATTAATCTTATGTACATATTGTCGCATCGAAGATAAGAGTTAGAATTATTATTATTACATCGTCTAGGTTAGGTGTTGGGGATATAAAAGGTTGTGTTGGGGGTTTACCTCCGAGCGCTCTTGGAGGAGAGTCGCGAGTGCGAGTGCGGCGTGGTGCTGTGGGGGGTGCCGCCCCCCCCCCGCTCCTAACTGGAGCACGACGCGGGGGACACGGGTGACGTCAGCGAGTCGCGCGGGCAGCCCGACAGAGTTACCACTATCTGGAACATAGAGAGGCAAACCATTTGGAAAAATACTGTTGAGCAGAAATATTGTGCTATAAATATTGACCGACAATCAGGTCTACAATCATACCTTGCTGGGCGGAATGTGCCCACAAAAGGGTTATACATATATCAAACAAGTACTATACAATATGTACACAACAAGTATCAAGTATAAATATAGGCTTGGGCCGACAGAGTTGAGATAAACAAACCATAGGACATCAACAATTTAAAGATTAATTTAATAGTCATCGGCATAGCCTGCTTGGTTGCAACATTTTCTAGAAATATGAGCAACAAAATTGGGGAGGCCTATGTCCAGCAATGGACAAGTATGGGCTGATGATGATGAGCAAAATGGTAGTCTTGGTAATTCGCCCTGCACTCAGTATGATTTACTATGTATTGGCCACAATAATTGCGCACATCAAACATTTTAGAGACAAAACAATTAACCTAAATGTTTTGTTCTTCTATCTTACGAATCATATTCAAGACTCAATGTATGTATGCAGAAAACTAAAATACCTTATATTATCAGGATCTCTATTTACAAGTGACGGAAAGTTTGAGAAAGATATTGAAAGAAGTGTGAGTGCGGGTAATAAGGTCAATGGTGCCTTTCGCAGTGTTATGGAGAGCCAATTCATGTCGAAAAAGGCAAGATTGGCTGTCCATGACGCTGTACTGGCACCTACCCTAATGTATGGGAGTGAAAGTTGGGTATGGCAGAAGAAGCATAAAAGTAAAGTCAATGTCGTAGAAATTCAGTCATTGCGGAGCATGAAAAGCTGTGACATTGAATGACAGGATAAGGAATAATGTGATAAGAGAAAGTTGCAATTTGAAGGAAGATGTGTGACCAAGATTGAAAAGGGCATACTTCGGTGGTTTGGGCATATGGAGAGAAAGGATGAAAGTCGATTGACAAAAGAGATTTATATGGGTGATGTAATGGGCCGGGTGATTAGAGGTCGCCCCAGAAGGGCATATATTGACCAGATTGGTGATGTCCTGGGCGAAGGTGGCGTGAAAAGTACTTGAATCCGGAGGTCATGTATGAAAAGATGTATGAATGTAGATGAAGCAAAAGGGGTATGTCAGGACTGTGACAAATGGAGATCTGTAGTCTCTGCCTACACCTCTGGGAGACAGCCGTGAAGTGTACATACACATGTATGTGTGTATGTATTATCAGAACATAAACCTCAAATAATGTTTGTCTTATAACATAGCGGAGATATAGTGACATTGTATGTGACAAAATAGCCAGAGAAACTAAAAAAACTATCTGCTGGACAAATCTGGCACATAACATATAAGCACAATACTGTCACAATGATCATAATAGTGTTAATTCTCGTAATGAGCTAGTGCATTCAAGGTAACATTCATGTCATAACATTGAAGTAATAAACAAACAAGTTATTATAATTACCTTTCGACTGCCTGCATGGTTCCGATGTTCGCACAACCATACACCTTGCCATGTACCAAGATTTAACTTCCCATCCGTGATGGGTATGGTTAATGATGATCCTAAAAAGCATGCTTTGACATGGGCCGGCTGAAAAATAAAACATATATGCCATTTAACACTTGAATCTAGAACAATAAAGTTAAAAATGTCAAATTGGACCTTACATGTTACAAGCTGAATAAACCTAAATCTTCAGGATGGATCTTCTTCTCTTATGAAAGAGAGAGAAAGAAGAAGATCCATACTATTTACATTCTTAATTCCTTTCTATGCCAAATGAGACTGAAGTGTCCTTGTGGTCTTAAGGCTCTGTCCATCCCCTTTTTGGAATAACGGTTGTGAGTGTATCTAAATCAAATAATACTATGGACGATAGCAGTGGCGTGCACACCATATAGGCAAAAGGACATTGCCTACCTTAGTATTTTAGCTTCCCGACCTAATAATAGAGTTATTGCTAGATTTCTTTTTGGTGTACTCATGACATAGGCTAACGAAGGTCCTGTGTTTTGTGGATGAGTAGATTGGTAGATATAGACCTATATTTCGTAAAGATAAGTTAGCTATATATAGGTTTCGATCCTTGGCGATTACTGCCTACCTTGTCATAAAAGCCAGTGCACACCACAGGATAATAGGTTCACCCTGCCTGCTGTGCTTGGGGCGCTGTGGGCCACTGCCTATTCCGATTTGGGTTTAAAAGGTGTGAAGTGTGCCCATACAATATAAACTGTCAGATTATCCTATACCCTATCCCAAATATCCCATGTTACATATAATCTTGTAGATTGCAGAGAATAATGCCAGTAACATTAATTTCATTTCATCTCAAAGCAATGTATTCAAACTAAATAAACTAAAAACCTATTAACAAAAAACTCCATCTGCCCCCCTAGCAAAGCGCTCCAAGAAAGACATATCAGACACTGAGATTGGTTGAAATAAGCTGTCACACAAAGTGTGACATAGCAGCCAATCACAGCATGTATTTGTTTTATGTCATGTCTTTCTCTATGCCCTTCCTAGAGCTGCTGGTGAGAGAATGTTTTGGATACTTTGACCCTGTTGTAGGTAACTTAAAAGTAAGTAGTAACTTTTTGCTCATTAATTGGATGTAGTTACTCAGAAAAGACTCAATGCACAAAAAGTTCCTTGGGAGATATTGAGCTTAAAAGTTGGATGCGCTATTGACCCGCCATACATGCGGGTTGAGTCAGGGTACATAAGAAATAGGTTGTAGTGATCTTTTTGTGTAAATGGTTTTTTTATGTTGGATATGTCTTAGCACCTTTGTATAGCTAACTCAATTTCAGGCAGTGTGGATTGAGTGTAACTATACCTTGTACCTTTCTGTGTAACTATATCCAATTATGTATAACACCTTGATTTATAATATGTGAGCATCTATGGACCAATATGAACTTGGACTTGCACTAGGGAGATTGTGGACTCTGATACCTGCTGAACTGGATAGGTACCAATAGGACATTCTTTCAGAGTCTATATATGCATCACAACACTCATTTGGAGGTATTTACTTAACAAATGTCTGACTCTGCCTATATTGCTTTAGGGCTAAAAAGTGAAGTGTTCTTTTTATTTTATGATATTATTCTTTGCATCTCAGATGCACTCTCTCAGTAGGTGTTGGAATTCTGTATTGAGATAAATCACACATACACTGGAGTCCTATAGTAATTAACATCCTGAAGCAATACTTATTTGGATTTCTTTATGTGTATAACATGACACTCACCATATCATCTGGACCCTCGCACGAGTGCCGATACTGGAGGCCCTCGGGCACTATTTTGTTAAGCATCATTTCCATATCATCTCGAACATCGGGATCCCAGCTCTCGTTCAACGCAAGACTAGCAGATGTGTGCATTACTGCAAAAGTATTATCATTTAGACATCAAGTGATAGCACCGAGGTTACCGTTATAGGCATACAAGTACAAATCAAGGACTACCAAGGAAATGAAGCAGAACAACAATCGTTGATGGAATCTGACAAGTGGAAGGGGGTGCAGCAGTAGGTATCCAGCATTTACTCACTTTGAATATGGCAGAGGCCGACTGTAAACTGCGACAACTCTGGTACTTGCTTTAGTATCTCCTCTGTGACCAAATGGACGCCTCTATGCTGCGGCCTTAGGTTCAGTTTCCGTTGAAACCACGCGTGTCCAATCTGAATTCCTCGATTTGAGGCCATGTTTAATTTTAAAAAAATCGCTACAGAGTGACCGCAAGAACATAAACGATCTTACAAAACATCACTTAGAACAACCTTTACACAAATTAAACCACAATTATCATAAAAGATACATTTTCCAACTTTAGATTTTGTAATAAATATAACAGAGGTTAGACGACAAATTCGACACCCCTATTTCACCCTATTTTCTGCGGACATGAATGAAACAGTTGTAAAAAGAAAAGAGATAGAAATAGCCTAATAATAATGTTACCAGAAAAAATAATAATAATGCAGTGATGTATTCGTTCACATATCGTTCAATGGACCGATTTCAATATTGCAGTAAAGTTGTGTGCTATATTTGTGTTTTTGTTTATTTATCTCAATGCTTTCAATATCTGGAAAATAAAAAGATCTAGCAGAGCGTAGCTACCTATCGGATCACTGTAAAGCCTAAAACTAAATAACTTGGATATACAGAATAACCAGTATAAATCTAGTTTTACCTACATTAAAAAAAACTTATCGCGGAAAATTTAAACATTTCCGAAACTTGGATCCAAATTCAATTTAGGTACTTGCTGAATTAAGTCTTGTGGGCTCGTAATTTATACTAATTCATAAATAGTTCTATCTAAAAACGCCTTAAAACAGTATTAAACAATTAATATTTTTGGTCGCCTCTGCATTGCACTTCTACTGAAGTTGATCAATTAACTTTATGGGAGTGCCACGGGGGTGGGCCACGTAAAGGAAGGTGCGGCTCTCCACTCCTTTGCATAAATATTGATGGCATATAGTAGGACGTGAAACAAAAGGTGTAAGGTCGTTTGCTCATATTTATTTTTATAAACACAATGCTCGATCCACTTTTGGATGTTATTAAGAATACAGAGGAGCCGGGGTGGTTGGAGTCGCCGGTGGTTGGAAATCTTCGGGTCTGGCAGCTGATGTTTTTGGCTCTGGCGGGGTTAACAACGCTGAGTAAGTTTTTTTTTATAAACGTTTCAGATTTTTGTTAAAGATATACAGGTAAATGGCGACATGCATAAGCTACATAATTACTTAAAATTAAATAAGTTTATGCTAAAGCACGCTAAGGTGTGGACTTACCAATTTGTCTAGTTCTGTATCTTATGATGTATGGGTCAGGGTAGGCAATTAATTACACTAGCTGACAAGTTTTTATGATGTTTAATGAAATATCAATGCAGGATGCAGCATTTAATTACCTACTTACAACTTCTAATATATCCTGTAATAGAAGGGATTCCGATCGTATTTTAAAACCTAAGTACAATAAGCACACGTAGGTACAGGTACTCACTCCTTTAGTAAACACTTAGCTTGTTTAATTCTATTCCTAACTGTCTTCAGGGTGAAAGATTCGTCCCCTCCATACAAACTGTTGTTTGTTTTTTGTTTTTGTATTAAGAGGTTTGATTGCTGACAAGCTTGTTCGTTGTGAAAAAAATCGTTTTTCTGCTAAGCTAATTAGCAGTTTTATTGCACATGCGGATAAAGACAAATAACTAATTATATTTATCATAATTTATAGTATATACA
>SJJU01004853.1:0-27307 GCA_012932125.1 Conopomorpha cramerella
TGTTATTTCACCCAATGTTTTCAATTACAGCGCCCGCCGCGCTCAAGTTGATTGCAGTGCCAGAAAACCAAAGCGTGCGATATGGTAAGTTTGATTATTTTATTACTATCTCAACACTATTATTATTTATTATTACTTGCCTACTGGAATATTTTACTGTGTATCTACCCAATTACTGTAAAATATTATGCTTTATGATTGCTTTTAACCTTAAAGAAATAGGTTAATACTGATTCGGAAAATTACCTGATGTTATTATCATTTTTGGCTGTATTCAATGGAAATATCTATCTTAAACAGCCTAAGTGATATATAAACAAAACGATGTAGAATTATTTTACACAGTCATACATACTGTATCAAAACCTTGAAACATATTTTTATAATAATACTAATTCGCCGCCCCGCGATTTCTTTCGCATAGTTTCAGTATTTCATACAAACTAACACCCTCTATATACCACGTCCCACAGGATCGGGATGCTATCCTATCCTATGTCCGTCTCCTGGCTCTAAGCTACCTCCCCTCCAGTTATAAATAGTGTAACTAACACGACTTTCTTTTATACCTATTTAGTTATTGTGAAAATAATCCTTAGTAAAAATAGTAATAAGATTGTTATTTCAACAGTGTCACATTTTGTGATGTCGCATTGTTGTAGCAAATGAGCGTTATGTATAGATATATAGATATGTGATACTAAACACATGAAAAGTGTCTAGGAATCAAGAAAATTTTCAGCTGTAAAAAATCTAATTTATTTAAATCAAATCTAATCTTCTGGATTGGTCTCCTACCTAAGTCCCCATGCCTATATCAATGACTTATCACCACATTTTGAATAAACTATGAATGAATTCAGTTTTTGTAAAATATATTCTTGATTGCAATCTTCTGAATTGTACTTTATCCCTAGACACATTTGATGTGTGTATTAAAAAACTGGTTATTGGTTTTAAAAGTGAAGTATTTTAGCCTATAGGACTTAGACAATAATGCGTGTTACGGTATGTGGGATATAAAACAATTAATATACATACTCTTATAAAAATAGTCTAGGAGTTTGGAAAGCTAACCAATCTATTTTCTCACTTCTACTTTATTATAAAAATAACAAGGACGACCATTCGTTCAAATACGCCATGTTCTGCAGAATAAATATACCACCAAATCCATTCAAGTATTTGCGCATGTGTGAGTGCGGTAATTTTGAAATAAAACTCTTGAACTAACAGCGCTAATTTTCAATGAACAAAAAAAACTTAATGTATGTAATAATGTTGTATAATTTAAGAAGAATATGATACACTAACTTATTATTCTTCTGTTGTGTTGGTGGCAAAATACTAAAAGAAAATGATAGGACACTACGTTTGGTACAATTTTAATACTACCTCTATAACATACAATAGTCCAGCACTCGTACCATGAAGTATTAAAGTAATATTGTATACAGTGTGTGAAAGTGACAGCGCTATATCACCCATCTAGCGCTGTCCCTATACAACAATTATTACTCTTAGATGCAGATTGTATAATTTTGGTATACTTTACATTTTGCCGCTGAATGAAATGGAAGAGAATTGTTAAAATAGAATAATTGCGAGCACACAAACTTCATTTGGCTTCAATTGAAGGTATTTTGTACGTTGGAAAATTTAATCTTCAACGTACAAGTGAATTCGCTTCGATTCTGTTCAGCTGCAATTTAATCTGCTACTTGAAGATACTGTTTGTGTAAAAAGTCGTGACGCAAGAAAAGTGAGGCATTTTTTCAATATGGAGTATCATAAGAGAGTCAAATCGGCCGTATACAAATGCAAATTACATAAATTCAAAATACCAAAGGTACATCACAGAATCAGTCAAATTTGACCGCGACTCGTTTACGATGAAGCGACAGACCCCCATATGTCGCCATAGTAAAAGTTCTTCATATCGATGAACCCAACAACGTTTCTAAGACCATTGCTCGGGTTCCTCTTACACTCAGTATATGTTAACTTCGTCGTTTACACTTATACGTATTGTTTACCGATTTGGATAGTTCTTTTTTTGTTGGAGATAAGTTATTTCAAAGCTGACCCATGATAAGATTGGTAGATCAGATAAATATTGAGGGGATCTTAAAAAAATCACGGGATCGGAGTAGTGGTTGAAGTCAGTCCAGCCAGTCTTTTTTACTTTATAGTGATTAAATTACTAGAAAGCAATGTTTACACCAAGCATTTTAAATAGCCGATATACGAAATGTTAAATAATTTTTTAAGGAAACGCGCACTGACATAATATTAAAAGTTTAAAACGGGTATTATAGCGCGAAGCCAAAGATATATACCCGTTTTAAACTTTTAATACGAAGTGTTTTCACGACTTTTTACACTGACTGTAGGTACAGGTGCACACTTAATTGGTATTTATTGAGATACACCTATATAAAAATAAACTAAAAAAATACACTTTATTAAGTCTCTAATTTTTTCCATGGTGGCGGTACAGTCGTGCAGGGTAAGTCGGTATGACAATAACGGGAAAAATAATATGAATAATATAATTTTCTTTAAGACTGGTTTTTTTCATCATTTACATAGATTCATGTAATACATTATCACCCTTATTTATATAGTATAATAGAGTGAAATAACTAAGGGGTATAATAATGAACTCATTATATTTATAACACGATATCGTTAACACATCACATGAAAACATACATACATGGTCTGTTAAGGGTGACCACATTTTTGTAATATACGTGGGAAGCATATTAGGGTGTTGTCACACCATTGACCGATGGTAAATTTCGGCCGAGAAATTATAAGATCGACCGAAATCGGTGTGGTAACACTCTTACTCTGTAAACCAATCAACAACTGTTTTGAAAACGTTTTGTCGATTCCATTTATTAAGGATTATTAAAATGGTATTCAATGCTTAGTGATTGTTTTTCATATTGTACAGTTAGGTGCTAGAAATATATTAGTTATGAATATAATATTTTTATTTAGGTGCCTACTTTGGGAGCTTTATTTATTTTTTTGTTTAAATTGTGCACATAAATTCAGTTTTAATAGAGCTGGATAAAAGAAATAAAAAAGTGCCTCTTTTATTCAGTTTCATTCAACAATTTATCTGATGTTAAGTAAGTTGGGATTGAGAATATTTTTTTTATTTTTCTATTTAAAACTTATTTTTTTTTGGTTGGTTTACAAAACATTATTATGCCTCACGTCGCATGCCCATTACATTATTATACTACATTCGTGCGGGGTTAACATTTTTTTTACAAATTTACAATTATTAACGGTTTGACAGTTTGATGAGTAACACAAAAAAAAAACATACACATAAAACTTAACATAACAGTTTCAAGGGGATTATTTTGACTGTAAAAATCGATTTTAACAGTGAACTGTTAATGATTTCATGATAGGTAAAGGTTCAGCATGGGAAAAATGTATGAAATCATAATCCTTAAACATTTTACAACCTTTTTAGTACATATAATGCTAGATCAGGGAGCAAAATATAATTGTAAATGAAATGTTAGATACTTATTGATCGATGGAAAAAAAGTGCAATCGCATGTAAAGGATGGATAGTTTGAAAGGGATTCACCGATAATATTTGTACAGACAGCCTATATTATAGCAACAGACAGCAAATACAATATTTTCTATTACACAGTTATTTTTTTCCAAATCCAGATCGACCACTGCTACATTCGTAGTTATGATCAGAAACTACTCAAAAAACCTTAATAATATACCTCTATAAACAGTAGTTAACTTTTAAACGTAACTTCATGAATAATAATCACAGCGATTTTTTTAGTACTTGCCTTAATTTCATTTTATAGCATTTTTACCAGGCAGTCCTCAAAATAAAATTTAAAAAAAAACGTAACTTTAAATTTAAACCAACATCCACTTATAAAATTGGCTGACTGTACACACAAGCATGCGGGGATGATATCCTGGTATATCTTGATCTTTTTCTAATACATATATGGATCATGTAGGTGGCGATGTGGTATTCCAATGCCGTGACGAAGGCCCGGAGCGAGCGCCAACACGCTGGTTCCGCGAAGGTGGCAGACCACTCAAACCGGGCTCCACCGACGTCCGTGGTCGTCTCGAGATGTTCAAAGTTTCTGTGAGTATCTGAGTCTTCTAGTTGTCTTTTGAAACCGATTTTCTTTTTGAGTTGACATGTGAAATCGAACAAACGAAAGAGGCGGTGAACCTAAGTAGGTACACTGGGCGAAAAATCTGGTCCAACCATTCTAAGGTTGAAACTCATATGATAGTCATTAGACATTAAGGTAATTTTTTTTTAATGTAACAATATAACAATTTTACCTTATTAACAAAACTGATAGACCACCTTTCTTGGCCGACCATACGTAATGAACATTTTAATGTAATACGATTCCATTTCACACTGCTCTAAGCATACGCAAACGGCTTTACAAAACTGTTTTATATTTGTATTGCGGCTAACAAACAACCGTTACGTCTCTATCATTTTGTTTGCAAACGAATGGGACGGCCATAGTCTGCGCCGTGGTCCTATGAAATATCCTTTGACTTACAGACGTACGTTTGAGCGTAGGTTGAAGTTATGCGATATGATGAAACTGCTCCGTATGACACTAATCTTTCATGTTTGCCGCACGGGCTGATGCACACACAAATGAGTGTGTGAAGTTACATAATTACATGCCTGATTATTGCCTTCAGTTGGTTCCCGAGTTCGGGAAAGGACTGTGTAATGATACCGGACCGAGTTTACATGTCGGGATGAATGAATTTTAATATAAACTTACCTACGAGTTACCGGTAACTTTTATTACGAGTTGAACACAACCGTGTGGAAAAACGCTTAGCGAAAGTCAAATTGCTCTTGGTCAAATACGTTGTCTTTTTTTTAATATGAACGGGTTGAATGAATGAATGAATGAATATACTCTTTATTGCACACTGTACAAAATGTAAAACTAACATTGGTAAGATTGCAAATGGCGACCTTATCGCTCAGAGCGATTTCTTCCGGGTAACCTAATTCATATAACTTATAACAGGACTTAACATAGTGTAATGGGTAGTGTGGGTTGGGACGGTACTAATTGTTACTTTGCCAACAGTTTTCTAGTTTATGGTAGACGACCCTTCTCTTTGACACGACCGCAATGACACCACTCGGTTCACGTTACGTTTGGAAAGTATGACAGTAATGACAGTTGTCCGCCCGAAAATCTGTCAGAAAAACGTCAAAGAAAATTCCCCATTATATAATGGAAATTTTTAAGGTCCTTGTTTCTTTTAATTATGACAGATGACACTAGATAGTACGGGAGATAAAATATGTCAACGATATGACTATCTTCAAGCAGTGTGAAGGAGTGTCTGAAGGTGACAGTTATTTTTTTATTGTTTACATGTTACAAAAGTGTCTGATTTTTTAATTATTTACCTAAATGATAAAACACGTACTAAAATATAACTGATAGAAGTCACACTGGACACCTACTAGCGACATCTAGATAAGAATTCTTTGAAGATTTCCCATTGTTGAATATTGGCTATGTGCGCGACGGTAGCGACGCGTAGCGTTTACAACATTTGCGGAAGCTGTCAAATAATAACATTGTTAATTTTCTTTGCAAATATAAATAAAAGCAAAGATTAAATAGGATCAGCAGTGGATCTTGCCCTTGCGGCAGTGTCAAAGGAAAGGAACGGTCGTAAGACACAGATGTCTTTATCAAGTTTCCAATGGTATATGGCTGGTAGTGGCTATACTCTTTATAATACTTTACACTCGGTATTTGAAAGAAGAATGACAGACATTTTGAAAAGAAGCCAGTCTCTCCCCGGTTCTTTTGGCCAGTAAAATAAATTAATTCGAAACGGGGACGTTTACTTTTGTTTTTAAAATCTAAATTACTTTCATCATGCTCTGTGTTATACTGTCTATATGTAATATCACTTACAACGATGAAAAATAAACACAATTCATTTCATTGCATGCCAAATAAATAAGTACTCTATCCAAAGTTGTTCACAACTCTCACGGCTCTTCTTATAAAAACCAAACTAGTTAATAAGTATTTATATACATACTGCATACATAAGTTCCAAATAGCAATCTTATTGGGACTGCTATTTGGAATAGATAATTATCATGTCAGCGAGTGTACCAACTAGGTACAGAAGAAACGAGTTTATTGACGTGTATACGCGTGTGTATGCCCAGGGATCGGACAGCGGCGTGTATGTCTGCCAAGCTCCCCGTTTCGCCGGCCAGCCTGGATCTCAGCTCAAAGTGACCCTCGTAGTTGAGACAAGATGTAAGTATATGCCACACCCGGTATTCTTTACAATAACGAGATAATCCCACCCGCTTTTCCACAATTCTGCATTCTGCATCCAGAATAGACAAGGGAGTCTTCTGTCTTAGATTCTAAAGACGATATAGAAATAAGAGGAAACATATCGATGGCTTCCGGCCAAGAAGGTTTAAGCGACATTTAAGTAATTTTACAGGAGAGTGTTTTAAAGTCTAAATAAAGCCATGTTTTGGGAGAAAAACACATAATCTCTACCGCGTAAGCGACATCAAACTACGTCATATAGGTATGAAAACTAGACCAATCGACGTGGAAAAAAAGGCGATTCAAACTGCATACTCAACTCATTTTGGACAAAAATGTCGCTTAGGCCTTTTTGGCTGGAAACCATCGATATATACCTACACTGCAGTGGTGGTATACGTGACTTGTTATTGACTTCCCTAATGTAAATTATACTAGTAATACTTTACAAGTAAGACAGGCAACCAGGTTAATATTTTTTTTTTATTAATTGACACCTATATCGTAATTCTCCACGCAACTTTATAATATTGAGTGCACAGCGAGATAAAAATATTGAGAACCACAGAATGCACAGCTTCAGTTGGTCGGATACCTGACTTGCAATCGGGTTCAGCTACTGGGGGGGGGGGCTCTTTTTAGAGCCTAAGGTGTTTGAACCTTATTACCGCTATTGGCTCACCCCACGTTAGTGTTTCATTCAACGTGGCAGGGGGTGAACACCGTTGGTGAACCGTGCGCATTTGCACATGCAAGTGATTCTTATATAGTAATTAGAATCAAAATGTTCATAACTCAGAAAAAAACAAAGTAAAACTCTATCATCAAAACTGATCACTTTCTTACCTACAACAACACCATAGTTTTATGTATTAATAATGATTCAAATTCCAGCTACCACTAACCGACCCCCGATAGTCGCGTGCGCCGCCCACGAAGCCACTTGCGCCAATGGCCAGTGCATCCCCAGGTCGGGCCTGTGCAATGGCAAACCCGACTGTGCCGACGGATCGGACGAAGACTCGTGCAGTAAGTTGTGATGTCACGTTTATTTTTTTGTTACCACTGGGCCTTAACTGGACAATAACTTTGAAATATGGGATGCGAGATTTTCCGTATTTGGAGTACATTTGACGTTCTTTGGAGACCTTTACTAGCGGGGTAGTTAGTTCAAGGTATTAATTTTCAGGGATAATCCCACCACCACCCAAGCCCTACCTGCCTCTCGGCGTACGGGCCATTCTCTGGAGACTGCTTTTGCCTCTTTTCAACGCACACGTTTTCTTGACTCCATACAAATTATCTTTGTCCATCCCTGTTTTGTTGCCAACTCTCCCCAAGTTCAAGGCTTATGAATACCACGGCAGTTATTAACATTTCATAATCAACAGATCTGTCGGGCCACTGCGAGCCGAACCAGCACCAGTGTCCTGACCGCCGTTGCATCCTGAAGACCTGGGTGTGCGACGGTGAGCGGGACTGCAGCGACGGCTCCGACGAGGCCTCCTGTCAGAGCCGCGTGGCCGGCCAGATCTGCGACACCACCGAGTTCGCTTGCCACACCGGCGGCCAGTGCATACCGCGCAGCTACCACTGCGACATGCAGCACGACTGTCTCGACAGGTCCGACGAGGTTGGATGCAGTAAGTACATGAAAAAGTACACGCATGATGTGAATTACTATAATACGTACTGAACAAGTGTGCTCCATCGTAGACCACATCGCTGCTTAGCATCAGGCAGGATGGTGGTCAAACGCTTGTTCATAGTGATTAAAAAAAGAAATATACCAAAGTGGTACTCCTACGGCTACCGACAGAGCGACTTGCTCAGTACCTATCAGGATCAGGAGATCCAGGTCCAAGTGAGCAGGAGCTAAGGATCTATCCAACCTTGTCTGGAACAATGGTGGAAACAAGAAAAGGATGTTTTTTTGCACCCAGTTGCGAATAAGGGCCATTGTACCATTGGGCACCATTTTAAATATTACACACATCAAAAGTGTCTAGGGATCAAGAACATTTTAGCTCTAAAAAAATAAATTTTATTTAAATCAATTCTAATCTTCTGGATTAGTCTCTTACCTAATTCCACATGCCTGACTTATCACCACATTTTGAATAAATTATGAATGAATTCTGTTTTTGTAAAATATATTCTTGATTGCAATCTTCTAAAATGTACTTGATCTCTAGACACTCATGTGTGTATAAAAGTTCGGGTTGAATATCACACTAAGCAGGGACATTCACAATCATCACTTACACAAACCTTCCTCGTTTGTACAGCGTCGGTCCACGTGACTGTACCGCCCAGGCCTAACAACTTGCGTCTTAACCGCGGCGACACACTGACCCTGACCTGCGAGGCTGTCGGCGTGCCCACGCCCTTCGTCACGTGGCGGCTGAACTGGGGTCACGTGCCCGAGAAGTGTACTTCCACCAGCGTCAACGGTGTTGGAACACTCGTCTGTCCCAATATGGAGGTAGAAGACATATTTTTATTAAAAAACAATACCGCACCGACCTCACCATATTAATTCGAGCTGATTGTGTTTTTTTGTATGGAGTGTGAGTGTCTTTTTTTCGTTCCCAGTTGTTATATCTGCTGAAATGGACTCAGTAACGGTAATGCAGAAAGAGTTCTCGAAGAGATCTCGGCTTAAAATGGTATTTTCGAATCACCATGTACATCATATTGCAACAATGGTCACATATTTATTTAAAATACCAAGTCAAGTATCAAGAACGACAAATACTCGTCGTCTCAGTTTGATTCACACACAACCCTCAACAAACCAATGAGGTTATTTCTTTAAAAAAGAAATCACAAAAGAGCGAGTCGGAAGACAAATGGTTACAGAATAAAGTAGTTGCATCTATTTCGGTTCCCACTATCTTTGGCAGAATGATTTCTTAGAAACTCCTCATCAGACTGACTCCATCTCCTTGCACCTAATACTTCAAAATACATTGATATAAAATCCACGAAAGCTTCATTCCCTTCGTCCTTGTTTGCCAAATTATGAATAGGAACAAACCATTTCAATGCCAATTACGTGCCTAATATTTCAACCATGGCTGGTGTGTGTCCCTTACATCGGAACGTGACAAACATGTTTATTTCCGCCTAAATCAACCATTCAAAACTTTATTCATGTGGGTGGGCGGATGCACTGCGGAAAATTAAGTTTGCATGCACATTTTTTTTTCTATACAGTACAACGACAGTGGCGCCTACTCTTGTGAAGCGATGAACAACAAGATGACCAGCTTCGCCGTGCCAGATGCCATTGTCTACGTGAACAAAACTGAGATATGTCACCCTGGATACTTTAACAAGTAAATATCCAGACTTATTCAAATGTCCGACGTGTTAATTGGTATTGCGATAAGCAAGAGAAAGATGGAAAAATTTTAGGATATTATTTTCTTTGGGTTAGGTGTTTTCAGTTCACTGAAGGAAATTTTGTTCTGAACCATTTCAAGTGGGGGAAATATTGCGATGTCTTTTTATTTCATAATAATAGTGAAGTGAATGCTTTGCTAAAGCAAATCTTATTCACTTTGACTGCAAATCCGTACTTCCTTGTACCTTTTGAGTATATAATTTTAGAAAGTAGAGATACCCTTTGTCCCGAAGAATAAGATTTCTGCGAGGAAAATATGTTTGTGATATTTTTTTTACTACTCTGAAGACAAAGAAAAACTTAAGTCAAATAAATCGCTGCATTTTTCATAACCGAATCATAACATCAGAACTGCGGTTAAGTTTTCTCTGGTTTGTAATTCTCTGTCATTCTTGGGTATACAAACGGGCGACGATTACTTTTGTTTTTCAACTGTCAAATCATACATGACTTTCATCAAGCTTTGTGCTTTTTTAAATGTATGTAATAGCATAGACATTTGCCTATTAAATGTAAATTAAATTTCATTATCCAACAGCGAGGCGCGTTCACCTTCCGAGTGTATCCGTTGCTTCTGCTTCGGTGAATCTCAGGAGTGTCGAAGCGCGGATCTTTTCAAGTACAACATACCAACGCCTCTTGGCGAAGGTGGCACCAGGCTGCTCGGCGTCAAGCAGTCCTACAACGGCGACGTGCAAATCGACACACAACCCATCACTGACCTTTACTACTACCAACCGCTCAGGAATGGCGCTACGGTAAGACACTGCTGCTTGTGACGTGGCGGTTGGGATACCGTAGGACCGTATTCGGATGGCTTTATGTTTAAAGTCGCGAGTATAGAACGTCCAACACGGATGACTGTTACTGTCCAGATTAGGGGTATCCTGGAGGAAACGATCCGTTTACGGAGTGTCGGTATGAGAATGTTTACCAAGTAGGTATTTAAGCTATTGGACTGTAAAATCAACTTCATGTGTTTCATTCGATTTTCAATGACATGAATCGATGGCGAAACTTGATTTCCGCAAGTCGAGGACACGGTCTGTCAATTCTTAAAAAGTTCGATTTCGAAAGTGAAACAGCTTTTTTATCTGATGCTCTTCCTCAAGGTGACACGGCTGGAAGTTCACGCTGTTCGCGCGTCCAAACCCTATATCGCCCTGCCTGAAACCTACAACGGAAACCAGCTGGAGGCCTACGGCGGCTCCATCAGGTACCGCCTGCAACCGCAGTCTGACAGGATCACCTACGACAGCAACGTGCCTGACATTATTGTCAAAGTAAGTTTTATTTTCCGTATATAATACTTTTAGGTCTTCTTGTCTCTACACTGTCTACAAAAGTCGATATTTTAAGCGAGATGCAAATGTTGCACAGGAATTGCGTTGACTAAAGGCGCCAGAGCTAGAATACAACCTGTCGCCCACTCAGCTTATGACAACACTGAATCCTGAGAAATAAGTAGAAGAATTGGGACTAAGTCTCTAAAGCTTGAATGCGAGTTAAGGCCGAAACACGGTCATCTAGGATCGCAAAAGATATTATTTGACAACGGGACTTAGATATCCTGATGCCTCCTAATCCATCCAATTCTGAAATGGTGCCACTCAAATAGAGGACGTAACGTTCATTTGGACATCAAGTGACGGACATTTTCAGACAAGGATAGTTCTTATAGACAAAAATAATGTTGTACGTAGTGTTTGGCTTTGAACAAAAAATAATGTTATTTTCTAATCCCTTACAAACTCTCGACAGGGCAAGTTCGGCACTCTGTTGCACTTCCATCGACACCAGAACCAACGAGAGGAGTTTGTGGAGGCTTCGTTTTTGCCCGGCAACTGGAAGAAACCCGGTCCTAGAGGCCCAGTGATTGCTACCCGCGAGGATATTATGATGGCGTTAGTACTTTTTTAGTTACTTAATTTCATCATAACCTAAAATACTTGTCGAACAAGAAAGAAATACTCGACAAGAAGACAAACTGTCTCGTATCGTGGCGTCCATACTAAGCATACTTCAAACAACAAACCCACACATGTAGTTAGTTCATACTACATGCATACATAAAAAGAAATATACTTAGTTCTATATTTTCCGTAGTTTGGACAAAGTGGAGACATTCCTCCTGAGGGCAGACCTTAATGGCGCGGGCGTCAACATCACAGAGTTCAACATGCAGTCCGCTCAGACCATCAGCACGGAACTCGGCCCGGCCAACTTGGTTGAAGAGTGC
Source organism: Conopomorpha cramerella (assembly GCA_012932125.1). Lineage (NCBI taxonomy): Eukaryota > Metazoa > Arthropoda > Insecta > Lepidoptera > Gracillariidae > Conopomorpha > Conopomorpha cramerella. Next base: position 12,026 of record SJJU01004853.1, read on the forward strand.
AAATGCCCACCAGGATACGAGGGATTGTCTTGCCAGGTGAGAAAAATTTTATGGGTTACAAACCATACCATGTTTGAAACTATGTTGTTAAAATATGAATGTATAGGATTTACACAGTGTTTATACAATGCACAGGTCTTCATAATAAACGTGGATTTTTGAGGTCACTGGTGCCGCACCCTTTCATTGAATATAGCCTTTTTCATGAATTAGTCAACATATCATGCCGTCCTCCTTGCAGAAATGCGCGTCGGGTTATACTCGCAGCGGTTCAGGTCACTGGCTGGGTAGCTGCGTACCAGACGAAACCCCCTGCCCACCCGGCACTTACGGAAGTCCTAGCAGCGGCTTGGGCTGTAGGCCTTGTCCCTGCCCCTTCACCAACAAGGACAACCAGTTCGCGAACACTTGCTCCTTGGCACCCGACGGCACCGTCATCTGCGACTGTCTGCCCGGGTAAGTTCTATTCACTATTGCTTTAAATGTTCATCATCGCCTGATAAAGCATCTTAGAGAAGCCATAGAGGTGACTTTTGATATGTTATTCCTAGGGGTAGAAATGGAAGTGGTGGACTAAGACTGTAATTTTTGGGCATAATGTTAAATTTTATGCGAAATTCAAAATATCAAATGTATATCAGTAAATTTCTTTCCAAATAGATACGAGGGTCCTAACTGCGGACGTTGCTCACCCGGCTACACTGGCAACCCGATGATCCCGGGCGACTCTTGCCGCGTCAGACCAGCGGTGAGCTGCCACGCTGCCGGCACCGCAACCATTCGTCTGCCAGACCAGTGCATCTGCAAGGAGAACGTTCAAGGAGAGTTCTGCGACCGATGTGCCGATAATACTTTCTCACTCTCAGCTGACTTCAATAAGGGATGCGCTAAATGCTTCTGCTCGGGCGTCACAGATCAGTGTACCAGCACGTACCGTCGCAGGAAGACCACTAGCGTTCTGTTCAACACGCCACGTGCTACGGAACAAGTGAAAGTGTACAAGAGTGTCCCAGCAGGCGCTCACGCTATAAGATACAACGCGCCGGTACAAACTGAAATAGCATCGGTCCTGCAGAGCGGCGGAGTGGCGCTGAGGACAAACGATGCATCACCAGACACAGTGTACTATTGGTCACTACCGATTAAGTAAGTACTCGCATCCCTTTATTTGGTTTTCATAATATTGCGCCTCACAATTTACACTTTTGGATATATGTACAAGCTACTTGGTCATTAATCATACAAATGTTTTCAAGTTCTGGGGTGTCGGGTGGTAGCCGACATGAGTCTTTTGGATTTGAAAATATTTGTATGATTTAGTGTAATTTCAAGAATGTACTGAATGTTTGTGGAGGAATGGTGGATGTTCTCGAAGAGAAATATTTGAACTCTATTTTCTTCAGCTTATACATTTTAACGTACTAAAATATACGGTAAATGTGAAGTTTCGGAAAAAAATTGCATTTTAAAATCCCCAATTTCAATTATTGAGTAACTAAAATAATCCTTTGTCCGTCCAGCTTCATCGGCGACAAGGTAACGGCATACGGCGGCTACTTGAACTACCAGCTACGCAACGTGGTGTTCAACCGAATGTTCCAGAACAACGCGCCGGACGTGCAACTCATCAGCGAGAACAAACTCACGTTCCAGTTCATCGGGAACTTCGTGCCCACCAGCGATGGTTATTTGAACGGAACTGTCCAGCTGTTAGAGAATGGATGGCACAGGTGAACATTCATAGAACATGGAACCAGATGCTCAAAATCATAATTTACTAATATCAACGTTAAGTTCAGGTCATATCAAATTGCGACTTGGCCGAGTTATGTTAGCGCGAGTAATTGGAATTGGTCACTTAGGCTTAGCTTAGCTCACCTTTTTACTAAAAACTTTCTTTCCCGCAGGGCTGACGGCACGGACGTTGCTCGCGAGCATTTCCTCTTGGCTCTCGCGGACGTGAAAGCGATATTGATCAAGGCATCATACAACTCCCACTCGGACGCGTCCCTCATCAGCGCCAGCATAGAAACCGCTGAACAGGACGGAGACGGGCCACAAGCGATCCACGTGGAGGAGTGCCGCTGCCCCGTTGGCTACTGGGGCACCTCCTGCGAGAACTGTGCACCAGGCTACACCAGGAGCGGCATGGGTCTATACCTTCAGACCTGCGTACCGTGCAGCGACGAGTGCAATGGCAACTGTGACCCTGAGACCGGCGAATGTGATGTAAGTTGAAGTCTAATTTCCAGTTTCTTGCAGCGTGTGACAACATAATCAAAATTCTCAGGTGATCATTGGCTGGAAACAACCACCACCGGCCAAGCGACTATTTTCACTGCGTTAGGTTTTTGGAAGGAACTTGGAGATAAAGTACCACTAAGAGTAGAGTAGTAGAGTATTAGTTTGACGACAAGGTGAGGTTGAGCTTCACTTGTGCTTGAACTCTACTAAGCTGAGTTACGTTAATCCAACATATTTTTTTACCAATAATTACTTCATTTCTTGTCTTTTGATAGGATTGCCCTGACAACCGAACTGGAGAGGACTGCGGGAGCTGCAAGCCGGGCTTCGAGCTTGACCCATATGGCAAATGCTCTCCTGTACCCGGTGGTGATTGCAAGTAAGTGTACAGATTGTCTCTGTGTCATTTTTATAATCAGCGTTCAGTTGCTTAACGTACCTTACTAATAAAAGTATTTTCACATAAACTAAGAGTACTTATATTATGTAACATATACATATACGTAGACACAATCATATTAAGGTCAGCTTGACATCTTCGGATTTTATTTCTCCATTTAAGGGTCTCAGAGATTTATTATAACGATATACCGGATATAGACGTTAATACCGGGCATTACAACGCGAAGTTAATCAAAAAATAACTTTTGACCGCCACTGAACCAGACACATGAGATCATTGCTTTTATAGTGTGTGGTATTCAGAACAGTAATCAAAATAACAAAAGCAAAAATGTTAAAAGCGTCGTCGAGAGTGTTAAGTGTCCTGTGGTTAAAAGGCTTTCAGCTCGTGACCAATTCACATGTAATTGTGTCGAAACGTCGAGCAAACAACGAAAGTGGGCTGAAAGCTTATCTTTAATTAATTTCGCGGCGTAACATCCGATATACATTTAAAAAAAAATGTTTACTCAGAATAGCCAGAATGCCCAATATTTATTGGGAAAATATTATAACTTATGTATAACTTGCCAACGATGAAAGAACTTTTTACATCGGTCCAATAGTTCCGGAACATCTTCAATTCACATGTCGTATAACATAGTCATACCATTACTATTTTTTTAATATAAACCAAACATAAAATTGTTAACATTCACTTAATGTCGTGAGTTACAACTTTATTTTTACTTTTTGCATGTGTTGTTCACCTATAATCAGTTTATAGTAGTAGATTTTAATTTATGTATTAACATCATTATATCTATGTAAGCATATTGTAACCTCTGTTGGTGATCCAAATAAATAAATTGAAACAAACATACAATAGAATCATAGCTTAGACTCTTCTGTAGCCAAACACCCTTTGACATGGTTGGTTTTATGGAGGTGGAGTTTTTACAACGCCCCACGTAGTATTTACAAGAGCATCCTTCTGACAGTGTCTCGCAAAGAAACCAACCCGTTCGAATATTTTCTATTCGATTTGGTTCTTTTACATAGCCTCTTCAGTGCAGTGCGACTGCTGCGCAAATTCCTTTGTCCATCTAATCGGTTACAAGTACTCAATGCCACTAAAGTCTCAATGCACGATACAATGAAGTACTTGTACTAGGCTCCAGTTTAATTCTGATGGACAAAGCTCTGAAACCTCTTGATAGCGACCTTTGACTTTGTCGAAATATTGCTTAGAACTATTGGAATATGACAGATCAATACTTCTATCAAATTCTATACGTGGTTTGGTCTGAAAACCAACAGTCAGTGTGCGTCGGTTATCCATGTTTTGTCCGTAGAAGAATGTCCAATAGAACGAAAGACATGCAATTACATTATTCTATGATTATTTGTCTTCGGAAGAAAACTGCTCATTACCACATTACAGTTTCTTAAGTCAAAAAGGCATATAGCTTCCTGCGTCTTCAACAAACAAAGTGTGAACACACAAATTATTTTTGCGGGCTTTCACAAATACACCTACATTGTGGCCGCCGATCTGGTTACCTTTGTGCGATTTTCACCATGTCGTATTTTGAACACGTACGGTATCATGCGAGAGTCGCAATACATTGAAAAGCGCGGTGATGTTACTTAATCTATTATTCCCGACACGTACAAATGCAAAATAGTGTTACATTTTTTGTAACCCTTAAACAACCTATAAAGTTTTAAGACTGCATGTAGTAGGTGGTAGGCCTATGTCCAGCAGTGGACAAGTATGGGCTGATGATGATGATGTAGTAGGTAACTTCATCATCATCATCAGCCCATACTTGTCCACTGCTGGACATAGGCCTCTCCACTTGCACGCCAGTGTGATCTGTTTTCGGCTTCTCGCATCCAGCTGGCTGCATGGCTTCTGCCAGCCATCTTGCGTATATCATCGTATAGTAGGTAACTTGGACGAAATAAATATTCATAAGCCCTTTTATAAATATAACTTTCTTACTAGGTTATCAGATAATCTTCGCTGTCCCTGGACAACGCATGAATTAATTTACTCCATTCTTTTTAATTTTTCTCGTCAGGAATTAAAAAACTTTTCAATTATTGTGGCAATTGATGATAAATGAATGGTGTGTAACCATTAACCCTTTGTATTCCACATAATTGTATGCTCTGAAACTACGTTACCTATCTACCTAGAATGAAAAAAAAAACTAAATATGAAATTAATTGCAGCCGTTGCGACCCGCGCGGCATTGCCGGTCCCTGCACCGACCAATGTTCCTGCAAAGCCAACGTGGAGGGTCCGTACTGCGATGTGTGCCGACCTGGCACCTTCGGCCTCTCCGCCGACAATCCCGAGGGTTGCCTCGCTTGCTACTGCTCCGGTGTCACCAACCAGTGCACGGAGGTGAGTTGACTACCTATAATGCTTTTAAATTAAGCTAGTGTTCTGAAATGTGAACCTAACACCTACACAGGTCAGTTTTATGCTTTGTCTGCCTCTAATGGCGAGTGGCATAAAGAGACAAAAGCGCTTCAAGCACTCGTTTTTCATTTAGTATAAAATAATGTAAAATAATAAAAATTAATACACTTCACGCCTTTAATCCCATAGAGGGGTAGGCAGAGGCACTTACTAAAGCAAATACCCACGGTTCACCAAGCGTATTTAACCCAACGTGACAGGGGGTGAGCCCATCGCCGTTATAGGGTTCACACAACTTGTGGTGTGCGGGTTTCATCACGATGTTGTCCTTCACCGTACGAGCGGTGCGTTGCGTACATAGGCTCTGAAAAAGAGTCCCATTGGTACACGTCCAGTAACCGGACTCGAACCCGGGACCTCCCGGTTACAAGTCAAGGATCCGACCAACTGGACCACAGGCGCTTTAGAATGTGAGCTTTAAATAGGCAAATCGACGACATGTTTAATTTGGTAGCCTTTGTGATTGACTACACAGCCACGGTCAACTGGTTTTGATTGCGTTGCAACAAATAACGTTAATCGTGTCATATTCTCTTTGTACGACGTACTAAAATAAACGACTGATTTGTTTGGTGCTGAATACATTTTTGTAATGGAAACCGTCTTTTCACGAACAGACGAGAAAAAAGATCCACCTCAGACCTCAGCCTCACAAATTTCACATTCTCCTTTCCATACAGACAACAATAAAAAATAATAATTTTTTTTAATAATAAATATTTTACAATAACACACACATTGCCTTCATCCCATATTACGTAGCTAAAGCACTTGTGTTATGGAATTTAGACAACGAAATATACACCTACTTATTTTTTTCTATTAAATGCATACTTATATAAATAAAACACTCAGACACAACAAATAAGTACTTCACCTAAGTACCTGTCAGCGGTGGAAATCGAACCCACAACCCTACGTAATAGAGGCAGACATGCTGACCACTAAAACAACGAGCCCGTTCTATAATAATTCCTAAATAAATAATAATAAGAAGTGTGTTCAATCGTAGACCACATCGCTGCTTAACATCAGACAGGATGGTGGTCAAACGCTTGTTCATAGCGATTAAAAAAACTCTTGGAAGTATCATGGAGCCATCGACATAATATTTTTTTTAGTTGCTAAACATCTGACCTTGACTCTACAATGAAACCACTACATAAATCCCCCTCGCCGACTACCCTACCTATCTAGAGTTACATCGCAGCGTGCGAAAGATGTGCATTGCTGGTTTCGTGATTCTCATTTTCACTGTAGTCCTTTGTAGAACTGCGATGTACATCATATGTCGCGATAATGCAACAACGACCGTGTAGCCGACATGCCCTCCAGCTGTTGCGTCGGGTACTTGTTGTAATCAATATTCGTCGTCCGGGGGAAGGGAACTTCGTGCGTTTTTTTTTTAATTTCCGATGCAATCAATTTTTTTTTCATCAATCTGGTCCAACAGCCTAAGCTTGAAATTCACATGAATGCCGTTAGACATTAAGGGTCATTATTTATTTTTCACAAATAAGAACTCAACCTTAATGACATTTTAGTGTCACAGGAATTGTACTGATAGACTACTTTCTTAGCCATTGGGCCGTACCTAGTCATTGTTTTATGATGACAAATATAAATGATATTGTAGTCGAAGTCGGTAAGCTCATTAAGTTTTCATTTCTGCTTTTACACACACTAAATTATCTTAGTAAAAATAATGTTAGTTATGATATGTTAGTTTTAATTAATAGGTGGTGGTGTTGAAACTGCGATACCCTGTTTTCGCCGATAACAACAAACCGCAACTCATCAAATAATGGAGCCGGAAATGAAAACCCGCGACCCTCGATCGTCCGTTGTACAGTCAGCCTAGAAAGTGTTCCATGAATTATGATGACACTTCCTGTGTCACTCAAAATCAAATTGTGACAAGTAAAAAATGAGCCATATATTATAACATTTATAATATTAATTTCAACCTTAGGATGGCTGACCACGTTGAGAAATCATCAGCATCAGCCACATAACATGCTGGACGAGGGTCTACCCCAATAATTTCCGTCATTTAGGGGGAAATGCCAATAATCGCCACGCTTAGCAGGCGGGTTAGCGAGCGCAATGGTGTTCTGGTTTAACTCATAGAGAACGCTGCTGTTCATTCTCTGGAGAGTTCCCTCAATCGCCTCTTACGACCCCCACGACGGAAAACGTTGAGCTGGGATGGTGACACATATATTCTATTCGTCGTCACCACACTTGAGAAAAACCCTTGTTTGATTCGTTGTATTATACAGGATAGTGTCTACAGGGTTAATTGGAAATACCTCTTCATGCAAAAAATACAATCAGCCGATTGACTTCGTCGATCGATTGATATGGAATTTTTATTTCGCTATTGAGACTTTCTGAAATGAGCTCATTATAAGTACACAGAAATGCCATATTTCGGCTTAAAAGGATATTTCCGATGAATCCTGTGTAATTATTTCCTGTGACACGTTTACAAAATTCAGTGGAAATAGTGTTATCGATTCGATGACCTGTTAGTGTCATTGTGCCCACGTCACTGGGTACTAGGAATAGAGTCCCACTCGGTGAAACGTTTTCTTTACTGTGACCTCTCTTCATTTCTTTTCGGTTTTCGGGGACACTACTTACTTGAGTATAAGTAGTTACGGTATATTGTTCCCTACTTAGGCCTTTCCAGAACGGACATTATCTATGAAAATGGGGCAAACTGCTAAATGAACTCGTAGTGACAAAAGATTATCCGATCATAATTTATTGAGTCAACCGAAACTAGCATCAATTATAAAGTTAACGTTCACGTCGAATCGTGGAAATAGACTAACAGTCGCCGTTTGCTGTTTTGCCTCTAAAGTGGTTGAGAATTGTGGCGAGGCATACACTGTATCAAAAGGAATTGGAGAAGGAAAAAATACTCATATAATAATGTTGAGTCAGTACTATATTGATGATGGTGATGAACTGGATGGTTGATTGCATAATCTGATAGGTCCAGTTGCAGGGCACCCTTTTACTAGCACTTATAATTATGAAATTAATATTTTTTACTTTTGTCTTGTATTTGATTTTGTACTCATCGTGGCAAACAGCGTTTTTGACTTGATTGAAAATTGGACGTAGTGTGTAACTACTATACAAAGGACTCAATCCACACTTTGCCCGAAATTGAATTAACTATACCAGAGTGCTAAGTTAAGACAAATCCATCATATAAAAAATCATTTACACAAAAAAGTTTACCTATTTTTTATATACCCTGACTCAATCCACATGTATGGCGGGTCAACAGCGCATCCAACTTTGAAGCTCAATACCTCCGAAGTAACTTTTTGTGGATTGAGTCCTTTCTGTGTAACAACGTCCAATTATAGTCTAAACTATTTTATTGTACATGAGTTCAAGTTATTTCAATAAAAATATGCTAACTACCCTATTATCGTTGTCTTCTCAACAGGCTACACATTTGACACGTTTGCTGATACCCGCCGAGATATTGGGCGAGAACTACGGCGACTTCACCCTTACAGACATCGACGGACAACTGGTACCTAAGGACCAGTTCATACCGGACAGCAACGATAGCGAGCTGACGTACTCCTTCAGCAATGATAACAGGGTCTCCTATAGAGCTCAGAAGGAGCTCTTCTGGTCGCTGCCCAAATTACCAGGTGCGTTGTAACTTTTTAAAAGTGCGAAAATATGGTGTATCTGTCTGTACTCGCTGGGAAGTACTGTTTACTTTCCGTTTGTTTATACGTCACCGATTTGGTCGAACGTTCGGAACGTACGTATCCACTCATATCAGACCTGGTACTTTCATTCGCAAATCACATTTCGTTAATTCTTTCCAGATGACCGAGCCAAAATGTTTTCGTAGTTTTATTCTTGCAATAATAACTGCACAATATTCCTGGTTAATCGGAAATACAGGTTTAAGCAGAAGTCTACGGCGCTAGGATTTTAGATTTTGTTCTATCGATCAAGTTCGTTATAACAAAATATAACTGATTTTTTTTTCATTCCGAGTCATTAACTCCTGATTAACTAACTGGACTCAGTAGGGATTACAAAAACAGTGGACTTCAGCTTGAAAGAGTATTTCATATTCATATTATTTACCTACTATACAGGGCGAATCAAAACTCAAATTGTGTATTTCAATGGTTTATTTGTTTGTCAAAGGTAACCGCATAACATCGTACAACGGGTACTTGAACCTGACGCAGATGTTCGAGTCCGACCAGGACTACGAGACTGTGCTCAACACTCAAGTGATATTGTTCGGAGACGAGCTCACAGCTTATTATGACCAGGGACCTCGGCTAAGATCCGGCGAGAAAGTGGTGAGTGTAAAGATTTGTTCTTTCTTTTTTTTATTATAAGTAGGGAGTATATCGTACAAGCAAGCGTTTGCCAAACATCTTGCCTGATGTTAAGCAGCGATGTGGTATACGCTGGGGCACACTTGCTTATTAGATACCTATTAAACTTGACTTGAAGACGTCCAGATTATACTGCACACAAACTCATTTCACATTCTGGCGGTTCGCACGATTCTACTTTATACCATTTAAGCTACACACATCAAAAGTGTCTAGGGATCAAGAACATTTTTAGCTTTTAAAAATAATCTAATTTATTTAAATCATATCTAATCTTCCGGATTGGTCTCCTACCTCTCCCCATGTCTGTATCAATGACTTATCACCACATTTTGAATGAATTATGAATGAATTCAGTTTTTGTAAAATAAATTCTTGATTGCAATCTTCTAAAATGTACTTGATCCCTAGACACTTTTGATGTGTGTATATTCAGACCTTCATAGTCCTAAAAATATTTTATATACTGTCTACGTCATTCCACCACCAGGCTTACCAAGTACCGCTTCGCGAGAGGGACTGGCGTGACAGCTCAGGCCGACCCGTCAGTCGCAACGACTTCCTCAAGATCCTGCGAAACCTAAGACGTGTCCTTATACGCGCTACCGCCGACTACGAGCTGGTGTCCACGAGTATTTCGGAAGTGTCAATGGACGGCATTGAATACAGACCACACATTCCCGGCGAACCAACAAAGGGTGTCGAGGTAAGCCCCCCCTACTAACAACACTGGGCAAATTTTCCACGAGATACTTTGCTGCCTAATTTCATTCGTCATTAATTTCGACATCAAACAGATTTTTTTAATCTATTTTCGGTCTATTGCAAATTCATGACTGTTTTAGTAGATATCTACGGACATAACACTTTTACCTAGGTATACTTTTATAAATAGAAACATTTTATCATATCCGCAAAAAAATACACGATTGTCCTAAAATGCGACGTAATTTATGTCCTTCATCCACTCAGTTCTCTTCACTTACTTGTACATTATGATACTTACAGTTTTGAACTGACTTTGAGATTTCAGCACCGAATGCACCATAGTAATCCTATTGCCAACGGCTTACGCTTTCTGAAAATATAGATAGGTACGAATTCCATGTAACAGGAAAGATTTGGTACGTTTTAGGTTCCAGCTTATCTTTTGCTGCCGGCATTTCTAGGTAGGAATTGTTACTTTTGAGCATGTTTAGTCAGACTAGCTAGTCTGGCAAATATTGTTTTGTATATTGCAATACACATTGTTAACAGTGTTTCAGTATTATGCATATGCATATCTTCCTCAAAAATCGCTCTATCTGTTAAAGAAAATCGTGTCAAAATCCATTGCTTAGATCTTTAAAAAAAAAAAAAAATAACAGTTTGTCTTCCACTGGGATAGGAATAGCTCTTGACGCAAGATTAGAAAAATTATACTTTCCTTAGAGTTTTTATAATCGAGAGACAAAGTACGAGTATCATTCAAAACACAAAGAATGATGAAAGACATAAATGTGCAACGTAAGAGTTACTGAAATTGTATTGCAGCCAATTTAATCAGTTGACTGCAGGTAATTGTGTGACAAGGAACTATAAATTCTTGCACAGGTCTCAAAACTCTACGATAAACAGCAATTAGTACTAAAAGCTTATCAGAAATTGATTTCCTATCTGGTCTCCCTATGTCTGGTACAACAATTGTCCTACACATAAAAGGACTGAAAGCACCGCCGCCTCTACTGGTGTAATACGATTTGCTTCGCGTCGGTTACAAAATGAACATGTATCGAATAAAATATTGGGAGCCCACGCTCGGCGGACCCCGCGTCTGCCCACACACATTTTGTAGTCCGCGCATCGAATAGACACTAATGATTCTATTGGCAATGCACGGAAACCTCAGTTCATAATACCCTTACCAATACATTCCGTGTAATATTCATGCAACAATCCTATTTTCAGAAATTGAATGGTTGTTTGTGTACCCCGATGTTTGTTAAGCCTGTGTTTGGTGCTAGTTCGCTGAAATTTAGATGATGATTATTTGTGTTTCGTTCACGATGGCAGGTTGAGCTTATGAAATACTCGTACAGATACCAGGAATGGGGGACAAAATTAATTAAACTTTCGGTTAAATAGGTTCCAAAATGTAGAAACATTTCATCAAAATAATGTTATGGAAGGTTAGATATTTTATTAGATAAAAGGCTTAATCATCACTCAATTTGTAAGCTTCTTACTTCATTATCCTGAAAGACATAATCGAACTTCAAATGGACCCTCCTGAAGAAGTGCCGACCCATCTTATAAACTGATGAAAAAGAATTGGAAGTAAATTATTTAAAAGTAACGTACCTACGTCATATTTTGGACCTAATATATAATAACGTGAGTTACGTATACAGTTCTGCAGCTGTCCCGAGGGTTACAAGGGTACCAGTTGCGAGAGCTGCGCTGAGGGCTTCTACAAGGATCGCGACCAGTGCGTGTCTTGCCCGTGCAACGGCCACCCTTGCCACGCCGGCCCCTACAGCCGCCCCGTGTGCCAATGCAGGCCACCCGCCACCGGACCCGACTGCTCCTCTCAAGGTAACGTATTTACCAACGTTGACATTTCCAAAAAAATCTTCGTGTCTTTAGCTTTAGCATAAAGCTGTTTAGTCACTACCATCCCATACACAGACGCACATAACGAATCAAATATACATCATAAGAATTCAAAATTACTTGAAACAAAACACAACACAATTGGCATCGATATTTGACTGTATGAATCGCTTAGGCTTGGTAATGGAACTGCACCCGATGGGGCGCACGTGGTTGGAGAACGGGTCGAGTGTGATGACAGCTACGTGTAGTTACCGCGCCGCGACGGAGCTGCGGCTGGAGTTTTACCAGGGCGATGTGTGTGTGGGCGGCGGCGCGCAGCGAGCGTGGCGCGAGGCGGGCTGGTGGCGCGGGCAGCGCGCGTGGGCCGGCCCCCCTCGCCCCGCCGCCCCGCTGGCGTGCCGCGCGCTCGCGCCCGACGGCTCCACGCTCGGCATGCTCGCCGCCGCAGGTACCACCGCCTGCACCCGTCCTCGTCGTCTCTCCAACTTCTCTACGCAACAACAGAGCCGTCGTGTTGCTGAAATAACATCGCGCTCCAGTTTACTCTCTTCTCGCTGTTTTGACGTTTGCTCTTCCGTTTGTACTGTACCACAGACTGTCACTCTTTACACACGACACAAACATTGTTTGTTAGGTCTATCTATTTGTATATAAATACCTACATAACATATTATCGTCGAATTTGTCTTCAATCCTACTAAAATTACAGGTCGGTAAGTGGCGTCGTGTGATTGTTTGTAATGTTGTCTGTTGTCCGTTGGATGGTGTACTTCGCCGTTGTGCGTACACCTACTTGTACCGTTTGTAATACCTGTTACGTATAATAATGCACGTTTCCATATATAAAATGCTCGCCGTATTGCAGCTGACATCACGATACCGGAGACGACGCGCCTCCCGCCGGCCTACAGCACAGTGGTGGTGACCATATCTGGGCCGATGATAAAGATCCAGGAGGTTGGCGGAAGCGTCAACTTCACTTGTAGGGCGCAGAGCCGAGTCAGTAAACGGCCACTGACGGTATACTGGAGTAAGACCGACGGGTACTTACCTCAAGACCGCTCGTTCACGACGCAAGATGGCCGCTCCCTGACAATTACGAACCTTCAACCATCTGACAGCGGTTTCTACGTGTGCCAGGCCACAGATGGAGTCTCTACAGAACAAGCGCGTACCTCTCTTCAAGTGCCAAGTGAGTCCAGGGTCAATATTTGTAACACATTAAATTTGAAAATTAAGAAGTATACTACTAAAACATGTATCTATTCAAATAATACTCATCCTGCATTCCTTTCGCTATGCTCACGCGGAATAGAATTACCGGATTGGATTATTTACGCAAAGGGTAAGTCTGTAAAGCTTCAACACTCTATCTTTGGATATATTCTTTAAAAATTGTATAATCTTGCCGGACAGTCACTCTAAACATAAAAACACTCCGCGAATCTTAGCCAAGTTTCGCGGGGTGAAGATACGTAAGATACGATATGAATACGTAAAGATCAGTGGCGTGCACACCATACAGGCAAAAAGACACTGCCTACCTTAGTATTTTGGCTACCCGACCTAATAATAGAGTTATTGCTAGATCCCAGTTTTATTGTACTCACGACAGAGGCTGGCGAAGGTCCTGTATGTTTGTGGGTGAGTAGATAGATAGGTAAGTACCTATATTTCGTAAAGACAAGTTACCTGTACATAGGTATCAATCCTTGGGTATTACTGCCTACCTTGTCGTAAAAGCCAGTGCACGCCACTGGTAAATAATACGATACAATTAATATGGCTATATTAATTGCATCGTAGTATCTTTATTCCGGCTCAATAGTCAAGTTTGTTACACGGAATCCGGCGGTTTAATTAACACGGACACCGCGTAGCCCGCGAATTTGAATTTGCATGAATCGATCGAACGCACTGCACCCTACGCATTGACCACGCACAATTTGAATGAACTACGAAATTAAAAACGTTGTTTCGCGGGATCCTGTAAGATGCAAAATTATTTAAGTACGACCAAGGTTTCATCTAAAAGTAAAGCCATCACATTTTCAGTTGTCTGTTGTCTGATGGGTGGTGTGCTGATGGTCACATTTCGCAGTACAGCCTGACGGCCTTCAAGTCGCGGGTAAATAGGTACCTAATGAACCAGTGTCCTTCAACGTAGACCACATCGCTGCTTAACATCAGGCAGGATGGTGGTCAAATGTTTGTTTAAAATAAAATCATCTATATATTGTAAACACAGTTCATCTCTGATAATAAATCTAAAGCTAAACGATGACTTGCCTAAAATCGAATTTATTCGCATTCCTACCTGGTAGAAGACCCTTAAACTTCCCAACATTATCTTATGAATATATATTAAGGTGATATATTTCACACAACCTAATAGTGTTATTCCCACGTGACTGCCACTGCGAAGTGTGTTCTGATGACCCGCGAAAATATTCGGAATAACACTCTGAAGAAATCGTAATACCGAAACAAGTAGAGCAGGCCCAATTTCAGCCGGCAATTATCGTCATAACTATTAAATTGCAAATTAAAAAATGTCCGTATTTAAATGTTCGTGTCGCCCTTTCATTTGATATCCAAATTGAACATATTTGTATAAACTCAACTTTTGTCCCCACTCAACTCCCATAACTTTTAAACAAATTATTCAATGCTAAATGCGGTTTTATTCAGCTTACTGCGTTTTTTTATTTAATAAACAGTTTCTAACTCCACTTGGACATATTTACTCAAGTAAATTTTTTCATCCCCATTTACAACCCCCATATCTCGTGTGTGTGTGGGTGAACCGATATCGATCAAACATAGCTAAGAACACTCTCGACCAATTTTCTTTAAAAAAAAACTTTTTGCAATAGTTTTATTAGTTCGCGAGTTATGCCACAGACAGACACACAGACAGACACGTACTTATAACACCCCTCTTTTTGGATTGGGGTTTAAAATAGAACTCCGGCTATTCTATATCACGGTCCAGCGTAGTTAAAAACAAATTTATTAATATAATTAGTGATAGTACTAGGTGTATAAGTAATATGTCAGGTTATTGAAATATGAATGTTATCTATTATTTAAAAATGTAATTTTATAATTTTGTTGCCACACCCTAACAGGGTATGTTCTTAGATTTAAGACTTATGCAATAAATAAATA
>SJJU01004858.1:0-10099 GCA_012932125.1 Conopomorpha cramerella
CTGTGGTCCAGTTGGTCGGATACTTGACTTGTAACCGGGAGGTCGCGTGTTCGAGTCCGGCTACTGGACGTGTACCAATGGGACTCTTTTTCAGAGCCTATGTACGCAACGCAACGTTCGTACGGTGAAGGACAACATCGTGATTGAAACCCGCACACCACAAGGTGTGTGAACCCTATAACGGCGATGGGCTCACCCCCTGTCACGTTGGGTTAAATACCTTGGTGAACCGTGGGTATTTGCTTTAGCAAGTGCCTCTGCCTACCCCTCTTTGGGATTAAAGGCGTGAAGTGTATTTTTTTTTTATTCACAAGAACCCATAAACTGCGCCAGTGACCAAATATCTAGACAAGTATATTAGTAAAACAGAAATGTTTGTATTGTACAAAATTACTTTCAAAGGGACAATGCATGTAAAAAGTAGCTCTTTGATTGTGTTGTGCTATCAACGTAGGTAGGTACTTAAATGAAATCACGCCTTGGCTAGTAATGTGTGTAGCTATGTACAAATAACAACTTATATTAATTTCATAGCTATTTGGAACAGACATTGCTCAGTAAACAAACACTACACTAAACAACAACAAGTAACATTCCTTTGTAGGTAAAAGTTGCGTTTGATCCGTTGTAGGTGTATACCTATATCTATTGATACACTTGACACTTTTATGGCATATTTTAATTAAAACTGTGCATATGCTAATCCGATACGTCCACAGAGCGTTCCGTACTGCACCTTTGAGTCTTCTATGTGAAAAAGAAATGTATGTATAAAAAAATGTATATTCCATTTTATTTTTTAAAATCGCCTATATCCAATCATCATTTGAAAAAATGTTTCAGGACTCAAATTTTTATTAAATACTCACTATTGTTCACCGGGTATATAGGCGCGAATATATGCTATATGACAAGCTCGAGCTTACCTTTGTTATTTTACTCGACGTTCCGACGCAGTTGCATGCGTCGTGGTCACGAGTGGACCGTGGCCACGGCTGCGACGTTCACTGGTTTGATACGAATGCGCAACTACCCTCAAAGAGTCACTATTTCGGCACCCAACATAGGCTGTACAAGGTGATTTTTCCGCGCGAGATATAATTTTGTTTGTCACTGGTTTCCACGTCGATGACAATTTATATCCGTCGATAGAATTATGGTGTTTGCTAATTTCAATCGAATCGAATCTTCATGCACGATTCTGAAATAATATCGGCGTTCTGTCGACAGGATTTTTGGATCATGTAGTTCTATCCAGTGATTCGGTCCATTCTCTAGCAGGTGTTCAGCTGTGCCAATTTATTAATTTTTTGATTCTTTATAGCTGTACTGTGCTCCTTAATTCTCTCCGCTATGCTGCGTTAGTTTGACCAACACTCCAGGCGTGCTCAATGGATTAGTGTCCTTAGGAGTGTGTATATACCTCTATAAAAAATTGTTTATTTCCAAAGTAGTTACATAAGGTGAACAGTAATAATTAAGTTATACATTGGTGCCATATATGTAAACAATTGAGTATCCTACTCCCTAATAAAGGGCAATAGCCCTGTAGCTTAGGATATGTAGTCCGCTCATCCCCATGAATAACAAATTATATGGACAACAGTAATCGTATCATGAAATTCGATTTAGTTTTAATACTGTAACTTAGTGATTAGCATCCTATATCTAAAGATTTATGTAAATATGGTTGATAGAGGAGTGTGAGTCTGTATGTTGTGATTGTGTATGTGTGTATGTATGTGTGTGTGTGTGATTGTAGTATTGATGGAGTATTTCTTTAGTACTGTTCCAATTTTATCCGTAATCGCTAACTGCCTATTCACTTCTAAAGGTTTTACGCCCTGGCCTACCTTGGTATATCCATTGCGTTTTAGTAACTCCTGAACGTGATGTAATTCGCTCTGTAAATGTTCAGTGTCGCATAGATCATGTGCTCTGTTTGTAATCGAAGTTACAACAGATCCCAGGTGGCGTGAGTGATCATGATAAGTAGGTAGTATGTGAATAAAATAATAGTAGTATTTACTACTCATCATCGAATCAAGTTGGTGTTTTTTTTAAAAAGGGGCAATAATAATATATTACCGTGGAAGAGGTAAGAGAGGTGTGTCAGGGTCGTAACAGGCAGAGGTGTACCTATCTAAATGAGATGGGTTGGAAGCCGTGAAAATATAACACCGTTTATTGCACTTGTGGTACGAAACTTTGTTATGAATGAACAAAGAAATGTCTTTGTGTGAATGTGTTAGAACCGTTTGCTTTCGCTTCTCTATGAATTCGTCGACAGAAAAGCAGTTTAAATTACCTCTACCTCCTTATAAATTAGCTTTCAACGGAATTAGTAACCCATTAGTCTATTATTCAGTGGCTTGGTACTGTTGAAGATAACTTTTTCAAAATGGCGCGGGTTGAATTTAAATTTAAATTCATTGAGTAGGGAGTTCCTAATGAATCTTTTTGAAAGCCTTAATGGAGACCAGATGTCTTTTTTCCAATCGACGACGGTTCATAGATTATTGGCTTTTTGCCAGTTTCAAATCTCGCCATTCAGTTTCTGAGAATGAAGCGATTATCTTACTTAAATTTTATTGAAATGTGAAACCCTGGACAAACATGGTTGTGTTCTTGTTTTAACACCCAAAAGTTAATAAAATAAAAATTAAACAATAATAGTAAGTTGATAATTTTCATTGTTTGTCGAAATTGTATCCCTTTTTCGACGTCGACGCATTAACAATGAAACTTCTATTGTCTTAACGAGTGTCTAAAAAACTGTTAACCATAATAATTGTATTAATATGTATATGTACTTTCACGACGCAGCCACCGTGCTCTAACACAATCATTTTCAGGACACATATGCAAATGTGTCGAAACGTCGAACAAAAATGTAAGGTGGAGCATATCAAAAAATATTAGTAAAAACAGTTAAATGCAGATGCGTAATATTAAATTACTTGTAGGACTAAATCAACAATATTAAATTAATAATACCTAAAATACTTTGACCTATACTACTTAGGTATAGAGTACTACTTAGGGTAGAAAGTACTGCAAAAAAAAAATCTGCGAACCGAAGATTGAATTTTCTGAAAGTGTAAACTTAAATTGTCATCAAAACTGATATAACTTTCTGACTAACTGTACCACTTTTAGTATGAAAACAATAGTTATGTTGCTAATAATGTGAACTGAACATTTTCGATTTCAATAATAGTGTTGCACTGTGTACTAAAATATTTTGTTTTGTAGGATTGATAAAATAAAATATGTTGTTTACTATCACACTCATTTTCAAATTGCTGATAGTTACCGTATTATTACAATTATAGAAAAAAGAAACCTCCTCCTTTTTGAAGCCGGTTAAAACATAATGTTACAAAATCAACAATATTTTAAACAACCGCAAGATGGGTCGTCAGGTGATTATTCAATAACTATTAGAGATATCATAAACTTTTTTAGCTCATAATCAAATATTAAACACTAGCTGTGCCCGCGACTCCGTCCGCGTGGAATAGTGTCTTCGGGTAGCAGTTTTAATTATTTGCACTGATTATTTACAATATAGCATACATACGTACTTTCATAATTTGTAATAGATCCAGTAGGAGTTAGCTCTATATTGTGTCTTTTGACATCTTATAATTCCATAGGACTTCATCCCCTATGCGTCTTTTGTAATTTAAGTTTATCGAATCAACATCACAATCATTCAGTTTTATTAGCATTCAGGTCTAAAAATGCCCATATTTATTTACAACTTTTCATCCCCCGTTTTGAACTCCTTACTGGTTCCATACCAGTACTGGTACTCTCAGCTATACCGACGATATCGGTAGCTTATTTCAACACCTCCTTATAAACCACATTCAACGTAGTTTGTTCAGGGGTGTACAGGAACAAATTATGTGAGTTACTTACGCGAGACAGGGCAACATAAAGCTGTCCATGTGAGAAGCAGTCAGTACTGAGATCCACGCCAGTAGTGGTGAAAGTTTGACCTTGTGCTTTATTGATTGTCATAGCAAAGCACACGTTTACTGGAAACTGCACGCGTTTGAATCGAAACGGAAAATTATTCGGTATAATGGGTATTCGGGGTATGAAAACAATATCTCCCGCACCACTTCTGCTTCGATTATATTCGAATGCAGCGAGACAACTTTTAGCCTTGTACCATTGCACAAATTAGGAGGGCTCAAGTTCCTTAACAGAATTATAGGTACACCTATTTTAAGCTTAATTAAATGAGCTGGAAGTCCAGGCGCAGATAAAGAATTCAAAAAATCAATAGGGTACGTTGTAGTTTCGTCCTGGTCCATGACCCAGTTTATGGACGTATATTCTACTTTTGAACCATTTATTTGTGACATGATGATATTATTATTTTGGTCGTTTGAACATTTCGAGGACATAATATTGCTCGTTCACAAAGCCATGCGTTTTCTTGACTCATAATTCGTTGTAAGTCGCCATATACCCCGACATGTTCGAATACAACCGCAACCCCCGTCACTGTAATAAACTTGTCATTCCTAACCCCAAAACATCACAATACAAAAAATCTCCCCTCTACCAATCCCCAGTAATATATAACAACCTACCTAATACTATTAAAGAAGAGACCAATATTAAAATATTTAAGAATAAGCTAAAAAAGTATCTTATACAAAACTGCTACTACTCAATACAGGAATTTTTGGAAAACAACAAACCCCCGAGATCCTTGTACCGCTAAGGGACCAACCTATGTACTCGTAAATAAATATCCGGCTATTCTATATCACGGTCCAGCGTAGTTAAAAACAAATTTATTAATATAATTGGTGATAGTACTAGGTGTATAATTAATATGTCAGTCAGGTTATTGAAATATTAATGTTATCTATTATTTAAAAATGTAATTTTATAATTTTGTTATTTTAAAGTGTAATTTTATAATTTTGTTATTTTAAAATGTAACTTTATAATTTTGTTGCTACACCCTAACAGGGTATGTTCTTAGATTTAAGACTTATGCAATAAATAAATACTGAATACTGAACAGAAGAATCAAACAACCACATATATTACAACCAAGAACAGTTAAACCACAACACCACTGCGATCGCCAACCTGCCTGCCAAGCGTGGCGATTAGTCGATTACTGGCATTTTCACCCCAAATGACGGATCTCATTGGGGGAGGCCCTCGTCCAGCAGCAGTGGACGTTATGTGGCAGATGATGAAGAACAGTTTCAAGCAGACCGGACTTTGCATTTATTTTGAGTATGAAACTGCTAAGCGAGTATATATAGGGCTCTATCGATATTTCGATAGCGCCATTTAATATACTCTCAGCGACATCTATGAGTGAAGGTGTGAACTGCGCGAACGATATGTAATACGTACTTTGTACCTAACTAATTTGTGTTTGAAAATTTCGGTCTGGAAGAGCCGGGTGAAGTATAGGTTATATGGTAGTAGTAGTAGATACATTGTATGTGTGAAAATAGGCTTTCTAATCAATTATTGTTTTTTTTCGTACATCGATAGGTATATATATCTGAACATTAGTACGTGGATGTCCCTGGTTAAAAATCATAAGGACAACAGAAATACCTAGTTATGTGTAGGTAAAACATCGACGTCGATCTTAGTTTCCCAGTGTTTAAAAGGTTTTCATAAATTATAGGAACCACAGGTTTTTACCACGGTACCTTAGATATCCAGGTTTTATCCGAATCCTAAGCTGCTGCAGCCTGATCTGAGCTATTCTAATTTTTTTTGTAACAATTTTCATCACACAATATCAGTCTACTTCGTTCAATATAATAGGGCTAAAAAATTGCATAAAAAAAGTGTTCCGGGTGAGAATTCGATCCCGGACCACTCACATTATAGAAGTGACCATTAACCACTGAGCTATCGGTGCTTATGAATATAGTGTGAAATAATCCATATGTACGATAATATAAAATTTTCAGTTTTATTTTAAAAAAAACATTCCGTGCATTTTACCTATCCTCGAGGAATTTGGGGATATATTATAAAAACATGAACCCCTATAACTATGAAAACCTATCAACTAAAAAAAGATTCATTACGATCCATTCAGCCGTTTGGAAATTGTAGTTTTTTCATAATCCTACGGGAACCAAATTGAATTCCGGGATAAAAGTTAGCCTAAATCCTATTCCAGTGTATAAAGTATCTGCGTGCCAAATTTCATCAAAATCTGTCCAGCCGTTTTGACGTGATTCGCGGACAGACAGACAGACAGACATTTCTTCCAAAAATATGAAATTCGGCTTCTGTAACGACAAATTAATGTACTCCACCGGTTATTTTGGAAAAAGAATCAATGTACAGTTTTGGACCCTGAACAGTTTTATTATAAGTATAGATATAGATAATCATTAAACACAGTGAACATGCGTTTGACCACCATCCTGCCTCATGTTAACTACCGAAAACACACAATAAATCTACCAAGCTGTATTGGAGTAGTATGGCAAAATATAACACTGCGATGAGACGAAGTATATTTTTAAGGCCTATGTCCAGCAGTGGACAAGTATGGGCTGATGATGATGAAAGCCATTAAAAATCTGAGGTAGCACCTGCAGTCTTTCCCACTTTGCGTTATGTATCTATGTAAAAATATGTACCTATGAATTTATAATAGGTACCTACTCTCTTGTAGAAAGGGAGAAAATACAGCTTTTGTTATACCCACGCTAAATCCTTTCGAAAAAGTTCGCAAAGTTTAGGCAAGGCATGAGAGATTCGTAATAATAGAACGAATATACAAAGTACCTACCAGCTAAGCCTTTCAGAAATCTGGTCTGTAATTTCATGGTAACTAGGCTCACTGACCCGACAAAGGACCTTTTTCATTACAAGCGAGCTGACAAAGCATGCCACAATTAAAGTAATGATATAGCTCCTATATTAACGCGGAATGGAGTCGGGCTTAATTAATAATGAATAGGGTATGCTCTGGACGAGTCCTTCTATCGACCACCGGGCAAACTATTAGAGGGCCCTTCAGTCCGTTTCTGGTTTACAAATGGGAGGTATTGCTGCTAATAGGACAATATCGATTTGGAAACTAAATGGGTACACGCCTGGATGCATACTATTGTCTTGTTTAATATTATAAACAATAATACCGTTTGTATATTCTAATTGGGTGAATTTTGTTATGTGCTGTGGTTTAGTGGTTGAAAATTTTTGAACTATGTGCAATAATTGTAAATAAATCTTTGTTTTACTAAAGTATTTTCACGTTAATAGCTGATCGGTAAGTTTGTATGAAGAGGTGGATTTTTGACATAGGGTCTCTTGGGGAAAGTTGTATGGTATCATGGACTGTGTGACTTCCTCGAGTTTTTAAATGAGTTTTTTATTTAACGTTGTAAGTTGTGCATAAATATGTTAGCCTCAGTTTCAGACCAAACCCAGTATATCTACTGTTTATTGACTATAGCTCTGCTTGATAGCAATAATTATCGTAGATGGTTTACCGCCAATTAATTTGGCTCAATACAGCATAAGTCTCCAATTGATCTCATCCACGTGTGATCCTTAGTGAATTCAATGGGATTAGTTGAGCCTAACCCTTTTATATGGTGTAAAAGCAATGTGAACCAATCACAACACAATTGTATATACACTGAAATTATTAAATACATATTTTTTTACATTTAATCACTAGAAAGTAATATTTGTTCAATGCTACGAGGGCGTGATGAAAATTACATAGCCTAATAATGAAAATCACTTAACAAAGTTGTAAAATCAGTTTTATTTTTCAAATAGCGACCCGCACCACACTAGCATGGGTGCAATGCACATTAGAAATCTTTGTGAAATTTGGTCATAGCAGTGATACACGTACAGTAGGTATATATTGTCTTGATGAAAGAAAATCTTTTGCTTTTCCAATCCGGGTCTTTTTGCGAGAATGCATTCAATTAACTTATCTAGCATAGCATTCCCCAGTTATGGTCTCAATCAATAATATGCCCTTTGCAACCCATAAAACTGATGCCATGTTCATCCCAACCGATTTTTACGGCTTTCGCCTTCTTTGGTGCTGAACATCCGGTTTCTATCCACTGCTTCGACTGAATATATGATCCCGGTGTATAGTGATGAATCCATGTTTCATCTGTGGCTATAAATTGACGGAGAAAATTTACTCTTTAGCTTATATAACGATCAAAACATTCCTGGGAAATTAATTAAGCAAACGCAGCCCCCACGTGGTGCGCAATTTTTTTCTTTTTTTCATTTTCATTTCCAACTCTTGAGACATTCTCCGTCACCCGTTCGCAATGAATTCGAGTTTCAATCTGCGATCATCTCAAACAACATCATGTACTTTTTCAATTATGTCTGCAGTAGTAACGCGTTTTGGGGGCCCTGGTGTGGTGGTGTAGGTTCATATTCGACGCTGCTATGTCTCGGTTTGAATTCTGCTACCCAGTTTTTTACAGTTCCATAAGACGGAGCTTTATCACCCAATACAACGTTAATTTCAAAGAAAATCTCTGCCCCCTGCAATCCTTTCAAATGCAGGTACTTATTCACAGCTCTAATTTCAATTTTATCCATTTTGTAGCAACTTGCAAACATACATACACTTCACGCCTGTCTCCCAATGGGGTAGACAGAGACCACAGATTTCCTTTTTTCATGGTCCTGACATACTCCTTTGGCTTCATCTATATATACATACATCTTTTCATACGTGACCTTTGGTCTAGAGTTTTTTTAACCCCACCTTCCGCCAAGACATGATCAATCTGGTCGATGTATGTCCTTCTGGGGCAACACCTACTCACCCGGCCAATTATATCACCCATATAAATTTCTTTCATCAATAGACTTTGATCCGTCCTCTCCATATGCCCAAACCACCAGAGCATGTCCTTTTCAATCTTCGTCACTAAATCTTTTTTCAAACCGCAACTTTCTCTTATCACACTATTCCTTATCCTTTCACTCAATATCACGCATTTCATGCTCCGCAATGATCGCATTTTTACGGCACTGACTTTATCAAATCAAATCAAATAGTTTATTAATTCTTCATCGTTATAAGTGCTATATACAGATAAACAGTATTATAACACAAAGCTTGATGAAAGACATTTATGATTTTAAAAACAAAAGTAAACGTCTCCGGTTCGAATTATTTTTTTACTGGTCTGAAGAACCGGGAAGAAACTGGCATCTTTTACTTTTATGCTTCTTTTGCCATACCCAACTTTCTCTCCCATACATGAAAACTTACTTGCAAACACTTATTTTTAAAAGTATCTTAGAAAAAAAGAAGCTATTTCGGCGGGCCATTTTTTTTATAAGGTACTTATTAACTAAAAGTATATTAGCAAATCCTGTAATGCCTATACATTTTTTTAATACTAAAAGTACCTATATCACTACCGTTGTCAAATTAAGGGTAAAAATAACACTGAATATCCAAAAGTGTGCTCCATCGTAGACATACATAGCTGCTTAACATCAGGCAGGATATATATAACAATATTGATGGTGTAATATGTGCCTATTGTTTACGATGGAAACATCTCCAATGACTTGTCCAATGTTCTCATTTGGCAGCTCCCAACTTCCCGACTGCCAGGATCGGGGTTCAAAAATAACGAGCTCATTTTAGACTACGCTCCGTGTGATTTCATGCGAAAAGAAACCATCAAAATTGACAAATTTATTTACGCCGAAGCAACGACAATGCAGAACAACATGATAAATTGTTTCCAAAGACAATTAGTACGTACCACAATTTATTGTGTAATGTAGGTACCGCCTTTCACAATAGATTGTGTAGCAAACAAGAAACGTGTTCTTAATGTGTATTACATTAAAATTGGTTCATGATATGAAATGGCCGTGTGGTGACGGCGAATAGAATACATGTGTCACCACCCCAGCCAAACTTTTCCCGCTATGGGGGTCGTAAGAGACGACCGAGGGAACCCTCCAGAGGACGGGCAGCAGCGTTCTCTGTGAGTTAAACCACCACACCACTGCGATCGCCAAGCCGCCTGCCCAGCGTGGCGATTATGGGCATTTACCTCTATGA
>SJJU01004859.1:0-15388 GCA_012932125.1 Conopomorpha cramerella
TTGGGATTAAAAGGCGTGAAGTGTATTTATTCTATTATTTTTTTTATTTAAGTCAATAATAAAATGTTATGCCCAGCATCATTACGCGATGATCTCGCAGTGGGCAACATGCCCCTCCATAAATATACTTGTCAACAATAAATTGAAATCTAGTACCCAACATAAACAAGGCGAATTATAAATAAAATATAAGAAGAATATAAATATGTTGATGTGATAAACATTTCGTAAGAGGAAAAGCCTAATTACCTTTTATCCCGAAACAAGGTTTTATAGACTACTAGCAGACCCGATGGATAATACCCTGTCGTAGCTATAATTAGAATTAAAGAATGACTAGAATTTGTATAATTTTTCTTGCATTTTTTGCAAATTTATATATATAAAATAAAGTCGTGTTAGTTACACTATTTATAAATCAAGAACGGCTGAACGGATTAGGCTGAAAATTGTTGAGGAGGTAGCTTATGACCAGGAGACGGACATAGGATACGTTTTATCCCGATCCTGTGGGACGGGTCGCTGTATAAAGGGTGTTATAGTTTGTATGAAATACTGAACTACGCGAATGAAATCGCGGGGCGTCCACTAGTGATTTATAAAAAAAAATATAGAGAAATTTGTATCACCTTTCTGAGTTTTGAGCTTAGCAACACATTTAGCTATTCATAATTTCTCATTAGCTTAGGCCTGAAATCGTCACACCCCTATTTAGATAGCGTAAACTAGACTAACATTTATTTAACTACTATTTTGTCAAAAAAAATCTTAAAGAACTTACAAAAATCTTAAAAACACAATTTCATTTGTTTACCAAAAGTGAAACGTACTGGAAACTTCATGAATGAAGTTTTTCTGAGACTCTGGGAGCAATTTATGCGTTTTTTTTTACGATATTTCAACTTGTTAATGCATGTTTCCGTTGCATTTTAGGAAGTTACAATGCTGTTCAAGGTTGTAAACTGCGCTAATTACTATTTTGTCAAAAACCTCAAAGAAATCATTTAAAAAATAATTTTCATTTACCAAAAATTTAACGTTGTGGAAAGTTCATTCTTTTTCTGATTTGTTATGAATTTATTATCAAGAAACTTTGGGGTAATTTGTGCAATTTTCTCATGATTTTTCAACTTGTTAATACCTGTTTCCGTTGCTTTTTAGCAGGGTTCAAGTGGAGGGTATTACACGGTACAAGATCAGAGGGTACACGCAATTGACCGTCAAAATTCAAGAACAGTAAGTACCTACCCATCAATCTTTAATCTTCCATACGGGAGCTAAGAAAAAAGACATCAGCCGACCGACCACAGCACCCAAAATATAAAATTAGAATACATAAAAAGATATTACCGCGAACCCATACATTTCAATACATTTAAACTCGCTAACAATACATCTTTCATTCAAAAAATTACTGTTTTGGCCATACGCAACCTTCAATGAAGTATGCAAATTTTCATCGCCAACAATCGATCTGGGGTAATATTAGTACCGGATTAGATCACTGAACCTTCAAGGCTCATTATGAATTGCTATCTTTAAGGGATATAGGTGGGTAGGTAACGTGAAGAAAGAGTTAAAAATTTAAATACATTTTTGTTGAGTTTTTGGTAACTTTTGCTTTGATTATTTTTGAAAATAGAAATAATAAATAACTCAAACAGTGTAACGTTTTTATTGTTATTAATATTAAATCTAAGCCTTGACAATTTGAAAAACATGCCAGTTCCTTTCCAGTTCCAGGCCAGTAATTCGCACCGGGGACGTTTACTTTTGTTTTTCAAATCATACATGACTTTCAGCAAGCTCTGTGTTTGCTGATACTACAAAGACAGTGTACATTTATTTTTTTTCAAAAGTATATAACAATATTCAAAAACATATTTTTAACAGCGGTCTCTTTTTGTGTGCATGCGCTTTAGCAAGTGCATCTGCTTACCCCACTTTGGGATTAAAAGGCGTGAAGTGCATTTATTTATTTAGTTTTCTTTTTGATATCATAGTTTTGTTAACTTTGGGTGATGTTCCAAAAACAAAGTCTCTGTCTTTTATTGCAAATAGATGTTCATTCGACCACCATCGTGCCTGATGTTACGCTGCGATGTAGTCTAAGATGAAGCACACTTGCATGCAAACTGCAACTCTTAACCCGACAATATTGTCCATAATTAAATTGCAAAATTTAAAAAACCCCCGATTTCAAATATTCATGTCGTGCTCTTTCATTTAATATCCCACTTGGACATATTTACTCAAGTAAAATTTTTAATCCACACTTTCAACCCTCATAACTTTTGAGTGGGTGAACCGATTTCCACCGAACATAGCTAAGAACACTCGCCCGTAAATCACCTGTAATACAAAAAATAACTAAATTGAAATCGGTTCATTCGTTCGGGAGCTATGATGCCACATACAGATAGACAGACATGTCAAACTTATAACACCCCTCTTTTTGAGTCGGGGGTTAAAAATGGACAACATACGTTGATAGATTTAGATCGGTTTTCCAGAATTGTATTTCTCGAAAGATCGAACGTGTCATACAAGAACAACATGCGCTTATTCACCAGATTTTCAGCAAAATCCTTTTCGAGTCCAATAATTATAGACGGCACTTTGAACGTATTAAGTCAATCAACTTATCAGTAATCAACATCGTCGTTATGACCGGCGAAAGATTCTGCAGCACAAACGAGTGCATTGTGCAAAGTAATATCGACTCTACATTTCAACATGTAGAGTTCACATTCAAATGGAGAAAGCTGGATTTTTTCCAAAAAAAAAAAATAAGAATAATCATGAATCTGTTACCGAGAAGCGTCGGTGGATCAGACCAATACGAAGTTTGACAAGGTCAAGTTAAGTGTCCTGTGCTATGTAGGGATTCATTATATATATTATGTATTTTCTGTTGTGTTTTGTAACTCAAGGCAGAAGGTTCATAGCAAAGCTCTAATTTCAATAGGAATAATATTTACATACATACACTTCACGCCTGTCTCCCAGAGGGGTAGGAGAGACCACAGATCTCCATTTGTCACGGTCCTGACATACCCCTTTCGCTTCATCTACATTCATACATCTTTTCATACATGACCTCCGGTTTCGAGTACTTTTCACGCCACCTTAATATTTGTTTTTGTTTATGTAATATCTATTTCATAACTTATGCCATATATGGTTCTTCGATATAAATGGGAAAGAAGTCAGGGCTAAATCCTAAACCTTTTAATCAGTTTTACATTGCCACTGATCAGTTTCTTTGTGATAGGAAACTTAAACTAAAAAAACAGGTAAGACGTACATTATGAATTCTAAATAAATTTTACACTTCACGCCTTACAATCCCAAAGAGGGGTAGGCAGAGGCACTTGCTAAAGCAAATGCCCACGGTTCACCAAGCGTATTTAACCCAACGTGACAGTTTATACATAAAAATTATAACCACGTGTATGCAATTGTTTGGTATATAAGTTTTGATAAGCAATAAGTAGAATGCCATTACACATGACCCACTTTCTTAGAAACGCTCATGGGCACATCAATATGAACAAATTTTACAATGGCGGCAACGGTTACATCTCCATACAAAATAGCAATTTTTTTCCAAAATGTCATCTATTTTGTATGCGGATTTCCCCACATAATCGCAATAGTAAAAGTTGTTCATATTGACGAGCCCAACAGCGTTTCTAAGACTATTGCTCGGGGTCCTTTTACACTCTGTAGTTCTCTAACATCAACCGAAACAAAAACCAAACAGCGGCGGCTTAAGATCACAAGCACGAAAAATTAACCCCCCTTTTTGAGCTCTCAACTCTACATTAGTCTACATTGCACAACGCAACAGACAACAATACAAAACCTTCATAATCTGACCTAACGTACTGAGCCAGTTAAATGTACAGTCAGCGCGTACCGTTTCAGTTTTAGACAATGTTTCCCAGTGAACTAAAAATTATACACACTCTATGATGATGACTGACAGCTGTTGGCGAGTGTGTACGTATGTATGTGTGTGTGTGTGTGGGTGTGTGAGCCGGTGTGTACGTACAATGATAGTAATTACATAATGATAAGTCATTTAGACTTGTGCCGGCGAGCCGGCGCGGCCCATTGTGTACCGTTGGCAAAACAGAATTGTTGTGGAGAGCTTTTTCGGTCTAGTCTAAGTTTTTTTTCCTGGTGATTCTTTAAAAATGTACTTTATTTGGTGGTGATATGGTCTAAATGAAACTTGATGTCTGTCAAAAAATTTGAAAATTGAATGTCTTATAAAACTATTGAGATAAAAGGCTATTTGAATGAAGAAAATTCATCTTTCGCGGGCCAAAAGAGTAGTGATTAGAACGTTCGGATCGAGGCTTAATTAATTTATGTTTTAATAATTTGTTTATGTTTACGTGTAATTCAGTTGTACTTAGTAGAAGTTTTTCGCGTTTACTTGATACTTTTAGATGGCTTTTGCTTTAATTGTATGTTTAATTTTATGAAGTAAGTACTTGAAGTGAGTACTAAAATGAATGACAAATAAAATTTATTACTTAGTCAATCCCAACATAATTTTCTAACAAAGAACACAGCATGTATCTTTTCAACCGTTGAGTATGATCAAGATACCGAAATATCATTTTCAAAAAAAACAACACGAAAAAATCTAATTCCAAATCTACAATCATCATTGCATTGCTGACCCTACCCACAGGGTTTTCGTGGAAAAAATTCCAATGCATTTGTTTGATGCGGCCTAATAAGACGCAATTATGAATAAGTTCTGTTTCGTCGGTAAATACTGAAATAAAACAACTTACATAATATTGTTTATAATAATAAGTCGAAAAGGGATAAACGCAGTTTCTACTCCAGTTTCCCTTGAACCAGTTTAGCGTGGGGCGATTAGTTTATTTTCGAAAATAATAACAAAAAAAAAAGAGCACAGAAGCGAAGCAATCACTTATCTACTTCTGCGAATTCTTTTACACACCCGTCGAGTGTGTTAAGTGATAATTTTATGTGTATGCAATGTACGTACGTTTGTTATTATTAATAAGCTAAAATATAGGTAATAAGACAATACAATATTAAGGTAATGGCACTGCAATAATGTGGTCACCACCCCAGCCCAACTTCCCTTCTTGGGAGTCGTAAAAGGCTACCGAGGGAACTCTCCAGACGACGAGCAGCAGCTCTATCTGTGAGTTAAATCTGCCTACCCCGCTTTGGGATTAAAAGGCGTGAAGTGTGTGAAGTGAAGTATTCTGTATGTTTCTTAGTGGGTGATACGAAAGTTGTAAACATTACTTTTATTAAGAATATTATCCCTTTTCACGTTAACTATATGTTTTTTTACAAATTAAAATAAAGAGCACCCATAACAATGGGCTATCAAGTCTATCAGCTGTAGCCTTCAGAATCCTGTTAGTGCTACCGCACTCTATATAACAATAAGGCGGTATTTTTATGCCACACGACATCAAATCCGTCGACGCAAGCTAATGCAAACATTTTTGGTAACTTTTAAATTAGTAAGATTGTCCAAGCTAGCTAGGTATATATAGCGTAGGTACGCAAAAAAACTGCTTACAAATACGTTACAGATCGTTATAATGATAACCATGACCGTTATAAAATTATAAAATAATTTATGTCAGTACAAATAAATCGACCTCACAGGTAGAGGCAGCAGTAATGATAAATATGTACAAATTATTCATATAAACAGCTTTAGAATTGTCATATTATCCTGTAATAATAACCTTTTATGCGCGAAATGCAATGCGCAAGCGCACCTGCTTATATATTAATATGAAACTCCAGCAAAATGGAAATACAGAATTTAACATATGTATTTATTGAATATGTAATCATTCTTTAAGCACGAGGAACGTTCACACATGTTTGCTATTTATTTGAAATCCTGCGTCTCATTTTGATCTGTAATTCCGTTCTAGATGTATTTCTTGTGATACACGTCGTGAAAGCTGACTTTTTTGGGTGTGACAGAGGTTATTAGAGATCGATTTTCTGGGATTGGGCGAAGGGCTAACAATATAATTAGTATTATACCTTTTGTGTTGTTCGTTAAGTCACTGTGCATCGATGTTAGAGATTTTTGTTTGTGAGAATACTTTTTTGAAACACAATGAACAAGCGTTTGACCAATATGCTATAGGAAAACATCGTGAGGAAACCTGCACCATAAATGGAGTGAAGCAACTAAAATGGGTCCCTAAAGCTAGGGCTAGTTAGCAATAACGAAAAATTAGTTTATAGTCTTTCCACGCCTCAGACCACCGCGGAACATAATGCAAAATAAATTATTTATACATTATGTACTAAATACCATGAATAAACGGATTTCTCTTCCATTACGTCCGGAAACTTCTCTGGGAAATTATTATGAAACGTATTTTGTGTTGTGCATGTATATAATGCATACGTTATAAGTCTATCAGACTAATAAAAAGTGCATCAGTGGGTTGACGATAATCAGTCATGTCTAGACTATATCAAACTCAATAATAATTGAATAAAGCAAATTTATCTTGACATATTTAAATTATAAACTTATTTGTAATGTAGAGCTCAATGTAAATCGTTAACATTGATATGAACTTAGTGAGATAATATGTATGTATATTAAACCATTATATCTTGGTATTGTTTTGCAATATATTTCTGTGATATACTAGGCCAGCTTACATGGAATCATTTACGGAAAATATAATTAAATTGTAACGCTTTCGTGTTCACGATAGACCTTTAGAGTCATGGTAGAGTAAACATCGATAATGTCCACAGTAAATTGAGCTTTACGGCTGAGAAATTTCCATACAACGTCGGCGTTGAATGCGAGTAGAGTTTTTTTGCAGAAATGGGAAAATGTCAAGAGGGGTTACAATTGTATGTGTAGAGTATATGACCTCGGGCAACAGTCTGAACTTCTTAATTGATAGTGTGAATGAAGCACCTTGAAGGCATTACCCAGGGTGTCCTACAACTTGATGTGTGGGATAGACGTTTGGATGGGTTACATGAGACATTCCAAGAGCGGCCTTCTGAAGTTTAACTGGGATACCCTGTATAACTGTGCAGTTTTTGTAGATCGTACTGAGTAGAACCAGAAAATTTAGAACTACCCGTACAAACTATTTTTTTTTGTTTCCGGGCATTGAGGCCTGCTGAAATGGACTCAGTAGAAACATAAGATTTTTCTTAAAAGAGCATTTCCCGATAATTTTGTATAAAATAAAGTTTTCGTACTTCCTAATATTTAAAATACAATTATTTAAATACAGAATTCCTTTCAACATACTAAAATTAATTACATATTCGCACACACCAAACAGACATTTCCTTCTAATATCGTGTCAACATAAATGAAGTAGTAATTGCTAGAGAAAAGCTACTTTTGTTCTTATTGGAAGCGTTGAGAGAAGTAGTGAAACATTGGGCCGAGTAGTAGCGAGGTCAAGGACGTTCCGGAGATAAAGGCGTGGCACGAAGCTCTTGCACCTTTCTGGTCTCCTGGTACTTTTTGTAAGCGCACGATCAAAACTTGTTAAACCCAAATTAAACATTATTCTTACAAACTTTCAATTAGGTAGAGCTATCCCTCAAACCAAGGTAAAGTTGAATAAAAATGTGACATGCACATAATTTAAAACTTTGCAAACTTTTACCCAATTTGAAAAAAAAGCTAACCTTGATTGCCATTAAAAGCCGCTTGTTACACTGAACCAAACCTTGTATTGGACATTAGAAATTATAGACTGATGTTATAAAGTTTCCTGTCGTTGAAAAATTACAAGTGTCGATGAAACTACATCTGCTTCACATACTAAAAGGTGTGCAGACTCAAACAATAGTAAGACTACAGTAGACTTACGCTTCCATATCACGTAACCCCGTCAAGTAATATTGTGAAGTAATTTCCCCCATCACATAGCGTGCTATAGAGTACCAGGTGATCATATATTCAACGGAGCTAATAAGTAAATGTGTCCGACCTATCACTCAAACAACCACCCCGCTCAAAGAAGCAAAAAAAAAGTGTACACTTTTTATACGCACTCATATAAAAAAACACCAACCATTAGAGGTTATAAATATTATTTTACAACATGTAATTGTTATGACTTTGTAACGGTGTTTTGCAATAAGAAAAGTTGCCTTGTTTTCACTCATGTAGAGCTTGTTTTCTAGTTGAATTGCTTTCTACGAGAGGTCAGGTTAATTTGGACAGCGATGTAGGTATGTAATGTATTGAACTTTGTCGACGTTATATTTATTTTTACTGCTTCATCGAAGATCTAACTGTTGGAGTTAATAATGACATTGCTTGTCGGCAATGTTTAGGTGTCGTTACCGTAATTGAATTCAAATTTTATGGGCTATACGTAATACTAGTGGTCCGGTGATGTTTTGGTAGCATTGGCTGCAAGTCCTACTCCTGGATGGGTCCAGGACTGGTCCAAGACTGGATAACTACATGAATATTGGGTATTCATGTAGTTATCCAGTCTTGAACATTTCCTAGCATATTCTCTTATTAAAAGGCGTAAAGTGTATTTTTTTTTATTTTATTCTCGTACCTATACAATAAAAATTTGAACCAAGTCCAGACTGACGGTTTTTTTTAATATGTGACTGACGTTTAAGTCAGTGGTGCTAGAATAATAGGACCAGGGACGCGTTTTCGATTCCTAATTCTTGTTAATGTTACTTTTATAGCCTGTGGTAGGTATGATTTAGTTTGTTAAAAAAAAACTCAAAGTTACGTTTTAATTTGAACTAAGTGGGAACTTAATGATCAGTGGTATATATATATATATATATAGTGTGGAACTATAGAGCCACCAATTTTAATATATGGCTTCGGTTATGGGCCACACACTGTAGAGTCCAGTGGACTCATATATATGTTTGCAAAAACGCAAAACTACGAAGAAAAATATAAAAAAAATGTGTCAAATCTATAAGAACTGGAACATTTCTCACAAAAATTTCTTACCAATTTCTAATAATGAAACATAAAGATCTAAAAAGTTTTTACAAAAGGAGAAATTCTGTTCTTATTAACGTTAATAATATTTGATTTTCTCATACAACTACAGTAAGTACAGCAATGTTCACTGATTATTCACCGATCTCTTCTGCTATACCATCACACTTAGAGAATGCAGAACAAAAAAAAAACTGATCATAAGATATACTCCATCTTCGTGGGAATACCAATTATTTTACAATTTTAATCAAAAATAGACATCGGAGTGAAAGGCTTACTTCCTTTTTCAAGTTTTTTTGACAATAATCCATTTGCGCGCATTCAAATTTGAACTTAATTTATATGTTAGCATTGAGTTGTCTTTGCTTCGTTGTCGTCTTGTGAAACAATTTGGATTATGAATGATTGATGTACGGTTGCTGATATGTAATTGTGAACATCATACATGGATATTCCGTTGTTCTTTGAGCTAATTTATTTATGAGAAATTACTGAGTGCTAGCTCAACAGTAAATTGTGTAGTATGTTGTGTCCTAGCCTCTAAGAAAGTACATAGATTTTCGAAATTATCTTGTTCAGTATGAAATTTTATGAAGTAACTCTACATAGAGATAGGTAAATCACATACGTTTTGGATTTTTTTTGCTCATGTATAATTCACCATGACTAAAGTTTATAAAAATTAACCTCCTTAGACAGTAATACTTAAATTCATTTTTATATAATAGAAGATATAATGATGTATAAAAAAAAATACACTTCATGCCTTTTGATCCCAAAGCGGGGTAGGCAGAGGCACTTGCTAAAGCAAATGATGTATAGTGATGAAAAAAGTGAAAAAAGAGGAAATTCCTAACACCTAAGTACCTACCACACTTTATTGCAATTTCGGCTGGATGTCATTACGCCATAGTTGTGTGTGTAAATATTTCTATTTTGACCGGTGTTCAGCTGCGCAGTCAAATAAACTCGCAATTAGGTACATTAACGAGTATATAGCACGAGACTATCTTCGTGGAAACGAAGAAAACTAACAATTATGCATGCTAGTGTGTAGAAAAAGTATTGTAAGGCTTGTATTGATTAACAGTTTCACTCTAGCATGAGCTGGGAGATCTTTTGAGTTCTTAACTACAGTAGCTCAAGTTATGACGGTTGTGTGCTATTGAAGTGCAAGCTGCAATAAATGTACAGTGCAACGCGATAGGTATGTTGCTGTCGATTTATTGCCGATATTGATTCTGATTTGATGAGAAAGCAGTAATAATAATAAGCTTGGGGCCTATTTGATAGTAAAATAAAATGTGCTATGAATATATCGCACAGTAAGAACAAAAGAGACACAAAACAAAATGTGTCATGTTATGAAATTGAACCTTAACATGAAAGACACAAAACTTAAATTACAAAATCGGCATATTTCGTATTGGGAAACAAATAGGAATTGTTCTAACTTTGCGATATGTTACTTGACATTGAATTGGCAGAGACATGTTGCGCCTAATCATTGTTTTATGAATATGGCTGTCACTTAGCAGGGTAGGCAGAGACTGCAGCGTTTTCCTAACCTCCTCGCATAGGCTGCACCATTCGTTATAACTTGTCCATCTTCAATTAGCTAAAAGAAAATACAACCACACATTGCCTTCATCCCATGCTAAGTAGCTAAAGCACTTGTGTTATAGAAATCAGTTTACGAGATATATTTACTTATATATATATTTTTTTTTCATTTCAATATAAAATTCAAAACACCCAGTCACATCAAAAAAGTACTTAAAAGCTCTTCAACTAAGCACCTGTCAGCGGTGGGAATCGAACCCACGACCCTACGGAGCAGAGGCAGACATTCTGACAACTACGCCAACGGGCCCGTCGATTAAAGTAAAAAATAAAAAATAAATACACTTCACGCCTTTTCATCCCAAAGCGGGGTAGGCAGAGGCAATTGCTTAATAAGCAAATGCCCACGGTTCACCAAGCGTATTTAACCCAACGTGACAGGGGGTGAGCCCATCGCCGTTATAGGATTCACACACCTTGTGTTGTGCGGGTTTCATCACGAAGTTGTCCTTCACCGTACGAGCGTTGCGTTGCGTACCTACATAAGCTCTGAAAAAGAGTCCCATTGGTACACGTATTAATGTAATAAAATATTAACAACTTTGTCATTCCAAACGCGCGTATAACTGTACACGAAGCAACCGTGGCGAGGTGAAAACGATGCAGTTGTCATTGTATGAACGTACAGCATAGAGTTA
The DNA here is from genome assembly GCA_012932125.1 of Conopomorpha cramerella. Taxonomy (NCBI): domain Eukaryota; kingdom Metazoa; phylum Arthropoda; class Insecta; order Lepidoptera; family Gracillariidae; genus Conopomorpha; species Conopomorpha cramerella. The sequence continues at coordinate 11,272 of SJJU01004859.1, forward strand.
TATAGGCGTGACCCATAAATACCAAATATAGATTACTGATTCTATCTCTGTCTAGGTGTATTTCTTGTTTTTTTTTCTTTTCGTACGATGAAGGACAACATCGCGATGAAACCCGCACAAGGTGTGTGAACTCTATAACGGCGATGAGCTCACCCCCTGTCACGTAGGGTTAAATACGCTTGGTGAACCGTGGTCATTCGCTTTAGCAAGCGCCTCTGTCTACCCCGCTTTGGGATTAAAAGGCGTGAAGTCTATTTTTTCTTTTCGAAAACATTCATCCATCTTACCACGGCCCCTGCGTGCGGTCGTTTAAACGTTTATTGATATGTCTGCATTATTTCTGTGTGTTTAATTAATTTTACTACTGTAGTAAGTTAAATGTCACATCGTTGGACACATAACGCGCAATTGACATTAATTCCAGCGTTGTAAAATTACATTCATTTCACATACTGCTTTTTCTTAGCGTTTGTGTACTCGAATGATCTGTAACTGGGAGATAGTGGGATACCAGTGGCGTGCACTGGCTTTTACGACAAGGTAGGCAGTAAGCTCTTTGGGATTAAAGGCGTGAAGTGTATAATAATAATAATAATACAATTAACAAAGACAAGCATTCAGATTACCTTCGTAAGTTGCTCGACGTTTCTACATAGTCTTGTCTTGTCTTTGATTAATTTCGAACCGTAATTTAAAGTATTAATATAATGTGCAGTGCGCGTTTCTTTAAAAAATAGTATGTATTTGTGTCTCCAACTTGTAATATTTAAAATACTACGTTATTGTATTCAAAACAGATGTTTGAATAATGCATAAATAGTCCATCCATCCGAAGCGTCGTTGTTATCGAGCAAAAAAAAAAACAAAGAGAAAATATATTTGTACATATTGTAATGTAATTAAATCGACAAGTAATTAGAATTGCGTGAGTTAATGTTTTTTTTTTAAATTAATTACTTTCTGTCTTATTATGTCCATGTACGGATATAACTGTTTGAATTACGACTTTATTACTTCTGTATTATGATTTGATGTATAGATAACTATATTCCGGTATATTTTCACACGGCTGTAATCCGATGTCAATATAGTAGTGGCGAAGCTAGGAGGTAAGCCGGTAGTCAAAAATAGGCACTTAACCAATGCTTATTTAGATTGTTTATTTGTCTTACTTATTTGAAATATAATAAGTTCCTACGCTACTTAATTTCCTTAAAAATATTTGTTAATGTGCCTAGCATAGGCTTCTCTTGTACTACCGGCTTACCCCCTAGCTTCGCCACTACAATATAACCCGCCTATTTATTTCCCTAAAGTTATAAATTATTACTTTTATTATTATTAGCTCCCTCTACTGGCCTCCCTGACGTCTGCCAGTCTTTGTCCAGGTAGACGATAACATCTCATCACCTCCGAGGACGTTGTCTCCTGCCGTTCGTTGGCAACAACGTACAATTGACTACTTTATTTAAAATCATCTAATACTTATTCATTAGGTACCTATTTCCACAAGTCACTTGTAGACGTCCAGACTGTACTGCACAGGAAACACAAACTCCAACATGTTGTTCGAACTATTAAAAGTGTAGGTCCTAAGGGTCTATATTTGAAAAAAAATTAAAAAAGATTGATCTACACACATTAAAAGTGTCTATGGATCAAGAACATTTTTAGCTTTAAAAAAACGTTTTTTTTTAATCAAATCTAATCTTCTGGATTGGTCTCCTACCTAATTCCCCATGCCTGTATCAATGACTTATCACCACATTTTTAATAAATTATGAATGAATTCAGTTTTTGTAAAATATATTCTTGATTGCAATCTTCTAAAATGTACTTGATCCCTAGACACTTTTGATGTGTGTATTTGATTATATCTCTCCGCGTTACCCTTACTATTAAATTCTAAGCTTCGACTTCCAGGGTTAAAGTCGCCTAGGAGATTAATACCATAATGTTAGTCGCCTAAAATTGTCTCAGGAACCCGGGAGTTCTTTTTTAATACACTGTAAACAAGCGTTTGACCACCATCCTTTAGATGCAGTAACAGATGTAAGATATTAAAATACACTTCACGCCATTTAATGCCAAAGCGGGGTAGGCAGAAGCACTTGTAAAGCAGTTTAAGACAGAATTCCATCTATTAGGCCTCTTTCGGGTTTGGGCTGATCGTCCTTGATTTATCTCTTGTCTAATCTATATAGTGCTTACCAAAATGTTTATTCAATTATCTGTACTAAATTATATTGATAACTCTGGAAAAAAAATATGGTGCTTGAAATCCTGGCGCTAACAGGTGTCACAGTGGTGGGAAAGAGAGTAGGATTATCCCTGTATATGGTGCCCAACATCAGTGTAGGCGTATGACGAAAAAACATTCAAATACAATGGAACGACACCATACCCAGACACCGTGAAAGTATCCACCTGTCGAGTAACTGCTTACAATAACTTCTATTTATATAGACTTTTAAACATTTTCGCACAACGTCAAGTTAAATGACAAAACCCATTTTTTGTCATCAGGGATTCAAATCCATTGTCTACGTTACAAGTAAACTTATCGATACACAGGTATAGTAACAGATAATAACATAACAGCACTAGTACATTGCTACGTTTGTTTCCTTCGTATTACTTTTCCTTGCAACACAAGCCGTAGTGTATGTAATAATTGAACTGTCTAACGTCCCACCCTCGTACCACGCGAATCGCAGCCCCGCTTTTTTTTACAACAATTAGCAGATAATCGCGAAGTCACACCGTATGAGTGCTATCACATATCACTATTGTATTTCTGAGAGGTTTTTTTTTTATCTGGTTCACAGAGCAAAGATTTAATTGTTTGCACTTTTCCGCATTACCAAAGCGGTTATTTGATTATAATCTTTATTGTTGCAATTTCATTTAACAGTAACAGTCAGTTTTGATTCATGCGCGAACGAAGGCGGATTGTACTCAACAGCGAGCGGTACATAGAGACTAGCCTTGTTATTAAAAAAGTTATGCAATAACGTTGGAACTATTTCTATTTCAAACGGCAAGTGTAGGACGCCCTCAAGCAAGGTGGACTGATGATATGCGCAAGATGGCTGGCAGAAGCTGCGAGAAGCCGAAAACAAATGACAGTGGCGTTCAATTGGAGAGCAATATCTCCAGCAGTGGACTAAAATGGGCTGATGATGATTTGGTCTATTTTAAATAGAAATTAAATACGCCGGGACATTTTTACACACGGTCACCTGACCCCAAACTAGGATACCCTGTACTATGGGTGCCAGAGGCTGATACACTTACATAAATACTTTTAAATGCATACATAGATAAATAAAACACCCAGACGCACACAACAAATGCCTCAGCTCATCACTAAAGCATTATGTCCGTGGCGAGAATCGAACCCGCGACCGTCGTCCTAGAGGCAGATATCCTGTCCATGCCGGCCGTCAAATTCAAATTCTCCTATGACTAATTTATTAGGTACCTATTATGAATTTTACAATTTTAAGACTGTAGTGGTAAGCTAGTAACAAAATATGAGTTAATATTTATTTGAAAACGTCTTATAATTTATGTGTGAAACGGTTAACTGCCGAAATGTGTATGTCAGTAATTCTTAAGTGTAAAGACTTGTTATTTGGTGTAGACAGATTTAAGTAACAATTATTACTGAGTAATTAATAAATTGTTAACAAAACATTGGCCGTTTTGATAAATATAAATGTAAACTTGGGATTTGGAATGTTTTATTATAAATAAAATTGTATTCGTTTTATCAAATACTAGCTGTACCGCGCGGTGTTACTCGCATTTTTTTCGTTCGTCAAGTAGCTTTTATTCGTTACAAACATCCATCCATACAATTCTTTCTAAATAATGCATTAATTTCGTCCAAATTTGATTACAATAAAAACGGTTCTAGTGAGTTAATCTTAAAAGATAGACATATTCTGTCTTGGATTTTTTTTAGATTATTTCAAGAGGAATAATACTTTCATACATATATTTTTAGCATTTTGGACCGTTTTCGCACCGCACGCAACGGAAGCCCTCAAGGATGAATAAGTTTCCCCGTTTTATTCCCATTTTCCATTATTTCTTCGCTCCTAATAGTTAC
>SJJU01004863.1:0-22329 GCA_012932125.1 Conopomorpha cramerella
AAGAGGGTACGAGATTTTGTGAAATGCAGCGTAAGGGCAGGAAGTCAAAGCTTTCCGAGGAGACTTTACGGCTGATGAAGGAACGACGTGAGAATCCACCCGTCACTTCGACCGCAAGGCGGGCTCTAAAACAGGAGATTAGTAAGCACGTGCGGCGCGACCTCCGATGCTACAATACTCTTTCAATAGAAAGAGCGATTGAGCAGAATCGGGGGTCAAAAGTGTTCGTACAATCTCTTTGAAGAAGCCACCTTGCGAAGTTGACCACAGCAAGTGGAGAAGTCGTCACTTCGAAGCCGTCGGTCCTTTCGGAGGTTGAAGACTTCTATGGCCAGTTATACGCATCGCATGCATCTCGCCCTGATCCCGAAAATGGGGACCCTAGAGCCACATTGACACGCCACTCCACCGAAGACCTGCCAGAAGTCAGTACTGGCGAAATTGAGATCGCTCTTAGACAGCTCAAAAACGGGAAAGCTCCAGGAGAGGATGGCGTTACAACAGAACTATTAAAGGCTGGAGGTAAACCGATATTGAGGGAGCTCCAAAAGCTTTTTAACGCTGTCCTGTTCGCAGGGAGAACTCCGGAGGCGTGGAGTAGAAGTGTGGTCGTCCTGTTCTTCAAAAAGGGAGAAAAAACCCTGTTGAAGAACTATCGACCCATTTCTCTTCTAAGCCACGTCTACAAGCTGTTCTCAAGAGTGATCACAAACCGTCTTGCGCGAAGACTCGACGAATTTCAACCTCCGGAGCAGGCTGGATTTCGGAGCGGTTATGGCACAATAGACCACATCCACACAGTGCGGCAGATCATAGAAAAAACTGAAGAATATAATCTGCCCCTGTGTCTAGCATTCGTGGACTATGAGAAGGCCTTTGACTCGGTTGAGATCTGGTCCGTTCTCGAGTCTCTGCAGCGTTGCCAAGTTGACTGGCGATACATCCAAGTGATAAGATGCCTCTACGAGGCTGCCACCATATCCGTCCAAGTACAAAATCAGCAGACACGTCCCATACCATTGCATCGAGGAGTGAGACAAGGGGATGTTATTTCCCAGAAATTGTTCACAAATGCAATGGAGGATATGTTCAAAACGCTGCATTGGAAAGGACGTGGCATCAACATCAATGGCGAACACATCTCTCACTTGCGATTTGCAGACGACATCGTCATCATGGCAGAAACGCTGCAGAACCTTCAACTGATGTTGAATGACCTAGCTGATTCTTCTCTACGGATCGGCCTACGGATGAACTTGGATAAAACCAAGGTCATGGTCAATGAACATGTTCTACCGGAACCGATTTCAGTACACGGCACCGTTCTCGAAGTTGTACAAAAATATGTATGCCTTGGGCAGACATTGCAGTTGGGTAAAAACAACTTCGAGGACGAGGTAAACAGAAGAATTCAGCTGGGTTGGGCAGCATTTGGGAAGTTACGTCGAGTCTTAACATCAGCGATCCCACAGTGCCTGAATACAAAGGTCTTCAATCAGTGTGTCCTACCTGTAATGACATACGGAGCTGAGACGTGGACACTGACGGCACGGCTGGCCCACAAGCTCAAAGTCGCACAGCGTGCTATGGAAAGGGCTATGCTCGGCGTTTCTCTGAAAGATCGAATCAGAAATGATGTGATCCGACAGAGAACCAAAGTCATCGACATAGCTCATCGTTTTAGCAAGCTGAAGTGGCAGTGGGCCGGCCATATTAGCCGTAGAACCGATTACCGTTGGGGAAAACGAGTTCTCGAGTGGAGACCGCGTCTCGGCAAACGGAGTGTAAGGCGCCCTCAGGCAAGGTGGACTGATGATATACGCAAGATGGCTGGCAGAAGCTGGATGCGAGAAGCCGAAAACAGATCAGAGTGGCGTGCAATTGGAGAGGCCTATGTCCAGCAGTGGACAAGTATGGGCTGATGATGATGATGATGATGATGATGTATAGAATATTTCCGTCATACATGATTTCTTTGTAACTTTAACCATTAAGGCTGCACACGCGACGGAAGCTTAAAAAATGGAGTAGCTTCTCTCATTTTCCCAAAATATCCCTTCACTACTCCTATTGATTCTAGCGTGATGAAAAGTTTCCTATAACCTGCCCAGGAGTATGAAGAATAATTGTACCAAGTTTCGTTAAAATCCGTCGAGTAGTTTTATAAGTAGTATAGTAGTATAAGCAACATACAGACAGACAGACAAACATTTTACTGATTGTATTTTTGGCATCAGTATCGATCACTAATAACCCCTGATAGTTATTTTGAAAATATATTGCATGTACAGAATTGACCTCTGTACAGATGTATTATAAGTATAGATAGAAAACATCATTACAACTGGTTGCTTTGAGTCAGATAAAACATGTTAGTAACAATCTGATAACGCCTGTTGTGTGCCCTCAGCCCACAGGGGCGTGGTAAAAGCTTTTACAGGAACTGTGCAAAATGGGATGTCTAGGACACCACCAACAACAAGAATGTACAACATTAATGTTGCTGGTGTCTCACGTTGAAACTGCCTGAATCCACAATCTTTTGACCATCGAAAGTTGAGTTGGATAATTGCCTACACCTGAGCGACCCTTCGATTGACCGAAAAAAAAAGTCAACGAAAAAACGATCAAAACAAGGTATTGTGTATATTTTTTGCGTAAGGAATTTTAGATATTATGACAGAAATATAGACACACACATAAACTCACGTCCGTAATCCGCAAAAGGCGGACAGAACCTTAGGATCACAAGGACCTAGTATAAAAAGCAGTTAGGATATGTGGTTTTATGAGCCTTCAGTTACGAGTTGCTTCCATTTTTCCGTTTTCCGGTTTATGACTTTGCCGTTAAACTTTGATTCGCCGTAGGTACTTTTAGATGACTATTACTTTAAAACACTTTAAAGATATTTACTTTGAGGCTAACAGTATAAAAATAGCTATGAATTATTGTTTGTTTTATAGTCATCAATATTATAAAAGTAACAGACCGTAAATCATAAAAATGAGAAGAAATATTATAAACAGTTAATAACGACACAATTATGAACTTATAATAACTGTCAGCAACAAATAATTTAAATTTACAAATTTGCGTGTTTCTAAATGTTAAAATTCAAATTAAGGTACAATAAACATAAAACATTCAAATTAAGTAAAATATCTTAGATCCTATTTCCGGTAACTTTGACCTCTGTGTTTAATGGTAACTGAGAGGTCAACGTTACACAACTCTAGACATAAAACAGTTGATTTATCTAGTATTTAACATAAGTATTAACGTTGTCCTTATAAGTCGCAGATTTTATATTTATATTTCGAAACGACGTTTTTAAAGTTAACTTGTTTACGCCTCGCGAAGTCCAAAAGTATAGAACTGGTTGGAAACAAAATTTTCCTGATCCAGTGTGAGTGAGTCATCTTATCTGTCACGTCAAACTTTACACGGATTGTTAGAAACTTTTGTCAAAATTAAAATCGTAAATTTCTTAAAAATTAAAGAAAATCGTACAGGGTATTCAACAGGCTATTATAAATTTAGGCTGTGCTAGTATACATAATGAACTGAAATTTCACACCTTAAAAGGAACTCAATTTGTTGCCGGTCCTTTGCATATGCATATGATATTTTATTGGTAAACGAGCAAGCACTTCGCTCGGTGTGGTCGGGGTCATGCTATGTGAATGACTGCCGGTCATGTGTAGTCATCCCGTACGTCACCAAGTCTCAGATTCTTGCCCCGTCCTCTATTCTTCTGATTTTTGTGTCTCTAGTCGTCTAGAGACTTAGTGGTCATTTTCAAGTGTAATATGAACATTACGCATGAAAATGAGCTATTATTCAGCTGATTTAAAGACAGCAACCAACTCAAGTGTGGATAGTTCAAACAAAATGATATGCTAGTAAAATATTCCGACTGGGCCCATGGCTGAACACAAAAACTAGATGATAAAATTACGATAGGTAAATTATAAATGTTTACAGTAAAATTAAGCATAAAACTTACTTCACGATAATGTAGGTACCTAATTAAATCGACTTTTGATTGTATACATATACCCCTAACATTACCTTTATAGCCAGACCAAGCAAATATCGTAATATTCCTGAAATTGCCTGTTTTCATAATATTTAATACTTCGCTGCGCTCGCTGCTCATGTTAGCGCCTGGAATTCTACAATATCATCCAAGCATCAACGTCACTATTTTGTTACTTTTGCCTAACTCGCGTGTTGAGGCTTTAATACAAGGCTCAATGTTTGTTAAACAAAAAATATTAAAGCTTCTTCACAAGAAAATGAGAGAAAAAGCCACGTTTCAACTAATTTTTAACTCAACGTGACAGATGATGGATCCATTCGGAAATGGATGTAGTGCCGTGCCGAATAGAGTAGTTTATGTGTATAAAGGGTTTACAAACCATATTTATCCTTTATGGTTATAGGTGTACTAAAAGATCACAGTGGCGTGCAATTGGAGAGGCCTATGTCCAGTAGTGGACAGGTATGGGCTGATGATGATGATGATTATGTGTACTAAAATGGTAGGTACTCCTTTCAGATACGTATAGCCACTTAGTAAATTATTAATAAATAAATCAAATTATGAATATTATGACGAATACTTCGGGCCCGGTGGTGTAGTGGTCAGCATGTCTGCCTCTATTCCGTACGGTTGTGGGTTCGATTCCCACCGCCGACATGTACTTAGGTGATGAGCTTTTAAGTACTTGTTGGATGCGTCTGGGTATTTTATTATTTTAAGTATATATTTAAATGAAAAAATATATATTTAAGAAAATATATCTCGTTGTCTGATTTCCATAACACAAGTGCTTTAGCTACTTAACATGGGATGAAGGCAATGTGTGTGTTGTTGTAAAATATTTATTTATTTACCTATACTTCGCAACTGGCGGGGTCATGCAGGACGCGCCCAATAATCCCACGATGATCATTCCTGTTCAAGCAACAACTTACGTACTTAAATATACCTAGTACCTTTATGATTTACCTGTTCAGGACGAGGTTGTTAGGCAATAATAATCTAGAAATCCATAAAAAACCGCTACCGTCCATTGTCAATATCTACTATGATCACCATCTGCCAAATGAAGTTCACTGCTGGTCGAGGGCCTCCCCCAATTATCATTTGGTGGGAAAATCCAATAGTAGCCACGCTTGGTAGGCGGGTTAGCGATCGCAGTGGTGTGTGTGTTGTTTAAATCTGAGAGAACCCTGCTGCCCGTCCTCTGGAGAGTTCCCTCGGTCGCCTCTACGACCCCGCCGACGGGAAAAGTTGGGCTGGGGTGGCACATGTTATTCTACTCGCCATCACCACACGACTAATAACGAAACTTAATAAACCTAATAATAAAAATCTAATAATATATGTGCGTAAATTCTGAACTAAACAGCTTAAACATATGTATGTAAGTATCTTTACTGTGGTTTTTGAATAGGAAAAGTTCTTTTAGTGGACAATAAGGACATGTAGAGAAAGTACATAAATAAACCAAACCAAAAATAATATCGTATTCAGAACGTGTCTGTTGAAGAGATTATCCAATAACAATCTCTCCGTGTTGACACAAACGAACCAACTCGACAAGGGCCCGACCACAATCATTCACAGGATACCTTCTGACATCGGTTTCCAATTACAGTAATTAACAGTCTCAAAAACAACAGTACCTAGCAATCATGTTAGTGTTAAATTTTTGTCTTTTTTTTTCCTTATTCCAACAGATTGACCCAGAAAAGAAAATGTTGGCTGCAGTAAGGCTGCAATTTAAAAGGAATATAGATATGTGGTACTGATGTATTAATGTGATGAAAATGTATTTATGTGATATTAATAATGCAATGAAAATATTGGTAATCTGTAACTCAAGTATTAGTACTTGAGTTACAGAAAGATAGAAAAGACAGAAAACAGCAAAAGATTTTACTGATTGTTAAGATCTATTTAAATTAGAAAAATTGGAGAAAAAAGATCCCTGCCAACAATTTCACAAAAGTAGACTCTTGTGAACATACAAGAGATTTAGAAAGGGGACGCCGTACTCCTAGACGTATAAGCGAGTAGCACACCCGTGTATAAGCATAGAAAGAAGGACAATCATTTAGGTTTTGTTTATTTAGGTTGTACATAATTAGTTAAGCAAAGCGTAGTAGTGGAGCTCAGGAGACTTGTTGATAAAATGTTCAATGAGAAAAGATGAGGATCAAACAGTGTGCCCTAAAAATGTAGCCATGACTGAGAGCAGCCTGCGTTTACAAGTAGTATTCTGTTTCATTATTATGTTATCTAGTGGTTTGGTTACATATTTACACATTTCATAATTACACACTAATAAGGAATAAAGATTTGTGAAGTTAAAAATAGTTTTTTAAGCAAAACTTGAGAAAATATACAAAAACATTTGTTTTATTAATTTAGATTTAATGCAATTTATTTCGTTTGTAAAAAAAAATTGTGCCAACAGGTTAAGCAATTAAGATGTTAAAAACAGCCCAAAAAACATTTCTTGGAATTATAATCACTTGTAATTCGGTGTAAGTCGCAACTCGCAACTGACTTTGTACGTGTTAAGACGAAGACATGTTGGTACATTATATCAATATGTTATTTTAACCACCTAAATAGCGTTATATCACTTCTATTGAAATTATGTATCAGGAAAAACTAGCGACATGAATTATATGGTTCCTTGTAATTTATTGATAAATGAAACACGTATTATTTGCCTCTCATACAATATCTGTATCTTAGTCACGTCCTAACTGTTAACTTGGAAGCAAGAGTAGTGTGTAGCCATTCACAAAAACCTATTACCATTTTTTTGTCATATTCACGAAGTTGAATCATAGTTCATAATAAACAATCACAAAAAATAATAAAATCTCAAAATACATTCCGCCGGCGATGTTTCCCAGTTACCGCTAATTCGCTGAGTAGAGTTCACGTTATTCTGTATACAAAGTTTAAATAGAACTCCTACCGACTATTGTTCAAGTGTAAAATAATGTATTTGGTGATGAAAAAGGTGACAATTTGTTTCTACATAGAAAAGTGTAAAAAAAAACATATTTTTAGAAGCTACGTCTTATTTCTAAATTGTTTACATGTAACTTTCATGTTTTGAATTTCCATAGTACAAAACAAAGATACGTTAGTGAATTTAAATATGTAGCAACGGCTGATCTAAAAGTTTTACATTTCTTTCAGTTACTGGCATCTATAATAATATTTGGAGTTGGTGCTTCGTGTGATGGACCAGGAAACAGAAAACAGTTTGAATTAAATCTACGACCTCTAGAACTCCTCACAAATGATGTCCTCGATTTGACCAAGTAAGTTTCAAGTACTTACCTATAAATACGAAAAAACTATCAATCACGCGATTTCATTTTAAAGTAAGCTTCAGGCCCCTTACCGAGACCAAGAGTTTCGTCAGAGGCTATCAAGGGTACGTGATTTAGTAATGCGCATGACGACCGTGCAAAGCAAAGCAAAACGGATTTTCTGGAATGACAAACACAAATATGTCTATGGTCCGACTTATCTTACGTAGCTTTTTAACTAAATTTCAAAGGATCAAACAACATAGTTCTCTTATCGTAACCAAAATAAATAAAAGTCAAATAGTCTACATCTGTCACGTGAAACGATACAGGTCTACTGAAACTAATAATTCCGTGTTTGACAGTTCTATGACAAGTTAAACTAGCTTCTTATATCTTCGTTACACTCGTAATCAGGTTAGCCAGTATTCGTTAGGACACAACTATTATAAATAAAATAATAATAATAAAATAGCTGCCTAGGTCTCATAATGCTTATTTCTTTCAAGACAACTCTAATTTTTTTTTCAAATATTTTTTTTCTAGGCAGGTAGTAAAGCAGCCTTTAGAGCTGTTATCAAGACACTTGTCTTCGACAAATCACCGGCCGGATCATGGTCCACCACACTCTGAGCAACATAGACCACCGGGATCACCACCGCATGAATCGCCATATGATCCACCACATGGCTCGCCACCACGGGAATCACCGTATGGTCCGCCACAGGGATCGCCGTATGCTCCACCGATTGGGTCGCTACACCACCCGCCACCCAGATCACCACATGGGAATCCTAATCAATCTGAGCAACAAGTTCCACCGCCACCACAAGGATCGCCCTATGGACCACCAATGAAGCCGCCACGTCCGCATCGAAAGCCACCTCTATCGATGAACCTCGAAGAAATGCCAATACCTCCTTCACCAGATTCTCCAGACATAGATCGAAACCGACCTTACAAACTTCCACAGCCAGAAAAAAAATCACAAAATCATTCGGAAACAAAAACAAGTGAAGAAACATCAGATAAACACAAATTACCACAAGTTCCATTAAATCCCAGTGTCACTAAAAATGCCATGGAACTGATACGGCAAAATGATAATGAAACTAACAAATCGAAACATCAAGCACTGGATAACAAGCAAAATGAAAGTAAGAAACCTGATCATCGTCCGTTGACTGAAAAAGAAGAAAAGAATAAAAATCTTTTAGCTAATATTGACTTGGAGGATATATTTGGAAGGAATTCTATTAATGACGATGAATCTACAACTGAAACAGATTTCTCCACAACAAGTGACTTTGAAACGGTAATATACCTAACTAAGTAAAAAAGAAATTAATTATATTTGAATCAACACTGTTTTATGGTAGATATTGATCACTTTAGGAATATTTACGAAAATGATCCACACAGCTATTGTACTAACCTTACCTTTTACTGTGTACACATCATAAAAATAACATTATGGCTATTGTTAAAATAATTATAAACCCATAGACTTCAGCATAATCTCAAACAAACCACCTAAGTTAATATAGAATCGGATTGTACCATGGGTTTTACGATAATATGAATATTTGCATTATTTAAGTATTCCCTTCAGTGAATCGTTGTAGTCAAGAGAAATATAATTTCTATCTAGTCAATTTTCATTGTAACTAGCCTTTGTCACGTTTGTTTTGACCCAAAAAGGGCCTATTGCTGTTCCATTAAGGCGATTTTCGATAAAGATTAAAAACTATATTAGAGCCGTAGTGGGGGTCACTGTTTTATAATATTTTATTTTTGCACACTAACGTCAAATAAATATTGTTTACAGACAACGGACTCCGACCTTTTCAACAGAATGGCAGCGAGCTCTGGACTTGTGGCATCACTTCTTGGATAAAGTAGTTGTAGTTTTTTTGTAGTATCATCTTAATAACAGCATCTTGATTAATAGTCAACACGCTGCGCATGTTTTATTTAATGCGTCATTATCAAAATAATAAATTTTCCTATAAGAAACTAAGTATAAACAAAAATAAACGGTAAATGTGAAGTTTTTATTTAATTCTAAATTACGACTGTAAAATCAGGTCGCTAATGGCGCATTTCAATAGCATTTCTACATTGCATTTAATTTACCATTTAGGTGAACAATAATAATTAATTACTTAGAACAGGTTGATGTTTTGTCCAACACAAATTCCAAAGGTGTTTTATGTCAGATCACGTCACGTTGCGAAAAAAAATGCGTGTATGTACCATTAATCTTCTTCTTTACATACCACATCGCAAACTCTGTACAGCAGCACCTGCCGAAAGAACTCCTTTACGTCTACAAGGCTTTTCATGACGTAACGATTCAAAACTTCTTTAGTTGTCTCATTATATTCTACATAGGTAAGATTGAATACTGCACGTTTCATTTTCCATCGCCGCAGATCGTGAGTATCGGTTAAGTTGTTTGTTTCACTCTCTGGGCTGTTTGATATTACTACGGTTCTTCTCTCGGTAGTTCGAAGGGATTCAGAGCATTGTAAATTATTTCCCCTGTGGAGTTCAAAATAATTGAATAAACACTTATAGTCTGACACCTACTTCAACTGTAGTCAACGAAATTTGGAGATTGAAGTACTATTTCGCTTGAAGTCCTGACCTTCAATTTTTAATCATGCTTGGTGTTTGGCAAGCAACATTTTAAAATTCTATTTCATCGTCACCATCATGATACTCAGTCATCAACCTCCTTCACCAATACAGTGAGATGCTTATAAAGCAGCAACTCTCTTTACACTATAGAGTCACAGATGACCCCGGTCAAAGGATGCGTGATAAAATGTTTTGGTACCTATTCGTCTATATAGTTGAACAGGAGCGGTATGAGGAACCTAAAGCTAAAGTAAAAGATTTTCGCTCACATAGGGATCAAATTTAATGTAACTACTTGTAATTTTAATGAATCGTTATTAGTTCCTGAATAAAATGTAATTATGTCTTACATTTGTCCCGTCACATTTTCTGAATGTAATCCAGTTCCCGATGAAAATAGAACTGTCACAATACATAGTACCTGATGACAAGAAAACATTATGTTTTTTTAATAATGTGCGAAATAACATTCTAGATATAAGTAGGTGTGATAATGAGGTGAAGGTGTCTGGTTCTAAAGTAATATTAACGGTCTTAGTTGAATGGCTCAACCAACGTTCTTTATCGGTTGGTACAGAATAGCTGGAAGTGAAAGTATTGAAATATGATACGTATTCAATTATTGTGGTATACTAAAATTAGCTCTCGTCAGGCGGAGAGGCAGATGCTGAGCCCAAAATCAACGGGATTGGAAATAGGCCTGTCGCTGTTATAGGAATGTGAATACATTCCTTGGATTTCATCACGATGTTTTTCTTCACCGTATGAAAGTAACATAAACAGTCATCATCATCATCATCAGCCCATATTTGTCCACTGCTGGACATAGGCCTCTCCAACTGCACGCCACTGTGATCTGTTTTCGGCTTCTCGCATCCAGCTTCTGCCAGCCATTTTGCGTAGATCATCAGTCCACCTTGCCTGAGGGCGTCCTACACTCCGTTTGGCGAGACGCGGTCTCCACTCGAGAACTCGTTTTTCCCAACGGTTATGGGTTCTACGACAAATATGGCCAGCCCACTGCCACTTCAGCTTGCTATAACGATGAGCTATGTCGATGACTTTGGTTCTCTGTCGGATCACTTCATTTCTGATTCGATCCTTCAGAGAAACGCCAAGCATAGCCCTTTCCATAGCACGCTGTGCGACTTTGAGCTTGTGGGCCAGCCGTACCGTCAGTGTCCACGTCTCAGCTCTGTATGTCATTACAGGTAGGACACACTGATTGAAGACTTTTGTCTTCAGGCACTGTGGGATCGCTGATGTTAAGACTCGACGTAACTTCCCAAATGTATAACATAAACAGTACCTTCGTAAAAAGAGTACCATTGGTACCCGTCTAGTACCAGTCGGTCTGAAACCCACAACCACAAGACCCGATCACTAGGCCACCGACGTTCTCAAATTATGAAATTTTAATTAGAGTGCTAGGTAATAAAATAAATTATAATTTTAAACAGAAACGAACCGACTCCTACCACTACCTAGGCACTCCTATGATTTTTTAAGATTTCCCTCTATGTACTACTTTATCACGGGACCACCTTTGAAATATCTTCTTTCCAACAAAAGAATCCCAAAAATCGGTTCATAACCGACGGAGTTATCCGCGAACAAACATAAAAAGCATATATATATATATATATAGGGTGAAATTCAGAAAGTCAACTTTTTTCAAGTCTCTTAAAAATAATAGTGATAAATAGCGTATTTACAGTAACTATTTTTGTTTAGTTTTGCATCTCTCGTAAGGAATTACAGACTAGGCTGTCTGTCTAGACTGATATAGATTGCATTGATTTTAGACAAAATAGATTTTGGGAACGCCTTGTCTTCTTAAAATGGGCCTCTGGCCTTAATACCAATGCCGCGTCAAATGAGTCTAAATGTGTAATAAAGATAACAAACTGTATAATTTGTGTTTTAAAATAAAAATATTTACTAGTTTGACATAATTTTTATGGTATCTAGAGAAGAATTTAATATTTAATCAGAAACTGACATCTCAGAACTTTTGTTTGTCGATAACCTGTATTTATTTACCGTTTTTTGCCCTTTTATTTGTAAAGATAATTAAATCTATTTTTAACGTATGCACAATGACCTTACCATAGAATAAATTGCTACCCACATTACTTTTTAAATAAATTATATTTTCAAAATAGGAAGTAGTTATGTATAGATATCACGCTCGCTCGCTAGCAGTCGTCACGGATATTACCATTTTTTTCTATTAAGTGCCTAGAAAAACCCATTAAATTGTATTGACGTAGGTAAACTAACTACCAATCCATTGCATAGTCAAGACTGGTTACAGTAACTCTTTTTCATCTGTTCTGTTGATCATTTATCAAATGGATTTGAGTTATATGTCTTTTACCGGGTTTATTTCACTGACTATGAAACGTACAGCAAAAGCGCATATAGATTTGACTAATTGAAGCCATCTTACTTCGTGTCAACTATATTGTTATCCTATTGTATATGGAAAATAATGGTAGATAGTTAGTTGCTTTAAATTATTATTCTCGCTCTAGTTGTATAATAAAGCGAGCCATATAAATGTGATAAAGCCGTTGATAGCTAACATGCAAGAACAGATCGCATTATCTGTAGCGTGTTTGAGAGAGGCACTTGCTAAGCAAATGGCCACGGTTCACCAAAGTGACAGGGGGTAAGCCCAATAGGGTTCACACATGTTTTCCTTCACCATATGAGCGTTGCATCGCGTACATTGCATAGCAGCTCTGAAAAAGAGTCCTATTGGTAAACTTCCAGTACAGCAGGTTTCGAACCCCCAACCTCCCGATTGCAAGAAAAGTCCAAAAGGCCGGACCATAGACGCGTGTCGCAACGAAAATGTGCTTATTTTAAACTGTAAAATATGTGTAAACGCGCACAGACATTATATTAATTTCGCGCTGTAATACCCAGTTTTAACTATTCATGTTATTGACACATTCAATTTTAGTAACTAATTCCAACATGTGTCAAACACACTATTCAATCCATTTAAATTCAAAGAACGTTGTCTGACACATTTAGGAGCAATAATTGCCTACATATATAAATAAACTACATTTAATTTTTAACCCTTCGATTATTTTGTGTGCAAGAAAATCTAATAAAATAGGTAAATGTTGAATCTACTTGATCAAGATAATTAGTAAAGTAATTTCTTAAATGACGATGAAAAATTACTTTTTGAGTTTCGATATTGTATTCTTCCCCTTATGTGCTTTAACAGTTTCACGCGCTATAAAGTGACCCAATAGGTTTTATATAGTCATAACGGCTAAACCCTTAACTGAATGGGTTATAGAATAAATAAATATATATATTTTTCTCAATATGTCCCAACAGAAATAGAGCGATAACACCATATAAAGCCCTTCACTATTGTAATCAATGCACGTATCTACGCACGCGCCACTCACACTGCGTATGCGTATATGTACTTGTACGTAGGTATATACTTACGCAATTATCACAAAAGGCAAAGCGTGGGCATACAAAATAAATGGCGTTTACTGATTACACAAAGCATGAATGTTCCGAACGATGGATTAAAACAATCGACGTTCGGAACTCCGTCACTGACATTCCGATGTGTCAATTGAAGCACTATGTTGGAAGCCTTACCATTATACTTTCGGGATAGTAAAGGCAGCTTATGTTATGTTGCAAGTGTGAGTACATTGGACAGAGCCTATTCGGACATATTTACAAACGGATGATGGGTTAGGTCTGCGTTTGAATTAAAACTGTAGATCTTTTAGTCTGACTGGTAAGTTGTGTTTAAAAAAAATCTATTAACTCAGACGACAATTTAATGAAATCGGTAAGTACTTAGTCACTACCGCTTCGTACTTAAAAGACAATATGTCAACTATACTCACCTATAATTTAGAAACGAAGCGGTAGGTAGTAGGGGCCACAGGCGCAGGACCCGGATATGTTGCAAGCTCATCGCGCCCATGTCAAAACAAACTGCAATAAAAGCTACGCTGGCCGCTTACAAATTACTACATTTCTAATATCTGTCAATGTGAAATGTCTTTACGACAAAAATCTATTTCGCTTATGACATTTGGCTTGTGCAAGCAAGAGGCTGGATTTGAATAGAGAGTGCGGTCAACGACGCATCTATTTCTATGTATTATCTATGAATGAGGAATTTTCAAACTCCAAATATCTTCTTTCTTAGATGTCGCTAGTAACTTCTGTCAGTTACATTTTATTACGTTTTTTATAATTTGGGTAAGTTATTCAAACTTCACTTTTGCAACATCTTAACAGACAATATAAAAAAATACTCAGACTGACTGACTGTTTGAAGTTAGTCATTTCGTTGAAATGTACCCCGTCTATTACAGCTAGCGCCATCTGTCATAAATAAGAGAAAGAAGGGCTCTGAAAATCCCCTATTGGAATTCGACAAGTGTAGATCGGGTTCCAGTTTAGTTGATATTATACTTTACGTACATACATAAAGTGTACAATACAAAATCGGGTGTACTGAATCTTTGTAGTCATAATGTTTCCTAAAATTTTAATCTCAGTTAGATACACCACACATTTCTTCAAACGAGCAACGTGATCGAAATTTTTATTTAAATATGTAATTATAATTATACGCGTTCATTACCAGTACCGTCGTAGGTCACTGGTTTTGTTACAAAAACATGATCTTTAATATTGGAAAAAATCTCATGCTATGTTAACAGCCGAAATAAATAAGGCTACATACAATTATATTGGATCCAAAAATAATTTAAAATACATTTTGAAATAGGGCTGATAAGCTTCATAACTTTAATTGAACAAGATTTCGGTCGGTCCTTTTTTAAAATATTGTACAACTTATAGTACGTATGTACAAGCAGAGAGCTTTAGGATGGTTTACTAAAGGGGTCATCTTGCGTAATCATGATCATCATGCAAGAATTTGGATGTAAGTATAGTATTTATATTACGACGTGAGTATAAGGAGAGCAATAGATACCTTGCATGTCTCCAACAATAAGCGAAGCTTTTATCTCTACCTATTCTAGAACCAGAACTACTAATACAACAAATTACCTCGACCAAAAACTTAACCGACAAAAAGACTTTTTGTCTATATGAAGAAACGATCATTGGCAACTCTACTACCTAGTAAATAAAAAACATATTCCAATAACATAACTTTAACTAATTTAACTAGAGAATAAGTCAAATTAGGCACTCAAAGCCGACCTCATTAGTCAATGACTTGTGACGTGACAATGGATTACGATGTGAACTTACAGCCGAACTAATCCTGACGATGTCGTTCTGTCTCTTTTCTTCATATAGGTGCAAGACAGAGACGTGACATGTGATTTAGTCTGAAGCGAGAAGTCTATGTAAACAAATGCAGGTGATAATAGTGCGTGCGGATAGACACGCAGTGATCTCGGATGAGATAGAAGGCTCGCGGGACATCGGCGCGCGCACACCCGGACAGCCACTTTCTGGCACTCTCCATATAAAAAGAAAACCTTGCGACACCGTTAACAGATTCTGATCACAGTGGCCTAAGGAAGTGACCTGTGCTTGTGTCCTCCGCACCGCGTACAATGCTTCTGTTACTGGTAACTATTGTGTATTATACTTAGATTTGGAAGAACCAAATAGATTTAAATGACCTATTTTTTTAATTATTTTTATTTTCAAAGCAAAAATTTCCAAGTCTTGTTTTTTAGATTAACATCTATTCACAATAATTTAATGAATTAAAGTAAATGGTATTCCTTTTTCATCTAACGATTTTTTTACTAGAAATGATGTTTCTAAATTACATTTTTTTAAATATGTGTTCACCACCCTAGGGACTACGGGGCTAAGTCTACGTTCTTTAAAATTACTGATGTGTCAGTGTGAATCCTTCAAGAAATGTAGATCACATTAAGTGGTTAATTGTTACAACAATATCAGTCTAGTGCAATACTCATAACTGTATGAACTAGAGGTAAGTATATATTAAGCTTTGATCAGCGCAAGTTTGTATGTTTACATAGAGCGTTATCTCTAGGCAATTTGTGTCGAGTTATAATTGAAAACAATCCACTTCGTCATTGGGTCATCTTCAATACCCAAATTCACCAACCTCACTCTAATAGTGCCTTAAAATGCATCGATGACTGAATATCTATTTATCGATAGTCGATAAAATAATACAATCATCATATTATGATGTTCATTGCTATGAGAAAAATCACTGGTAATATTGAAATTATAATTACGATTGCACTTGAATAAATTATAAGAACTCCAACAATTCATTGAAGTCGTATATTTTATGTCTTTTGTAATTAAATTCCATTCAAATGCAATATGCAATACTTAAATAGTAATTCCCGCAGCTCCGTAATAATATTGTAATTGATTATGATCATAATAATTTAATAGTTATCTGTAGTAAGTACATTGGATAACGTGAATACATACCTAGATACATTCACGGTACAAATGGACGGAACCTTAGGATCACAAAAGGACCCCTGTCGATATGGGCCTTCAGTTGCAAGTTGCTGGCTCATAGCCTGAATAAGCCTAAATCTCCATATCTCATAGTCGGCTCCTACGACATGCCAGGAAGAAAGGCAGCTGATGCACTTGTATCAATTTCAATTATTTGTTAATACTCGTACTGGTGCTCATAAAGTATTTCAATAATTATACTCGTACTTACATGTAGTTTAGGTTAACTAAGCATAGATAGATAGAGTTATTCACTTATAAATTCCATACATTTGTGATGACTTTGAGATGCCAAACTGCATAGCAGTTTGTTGGCACCAGACACGAGTAGAACACGTACCCAGATAATATATTATCAAGCCTGACTGAAATAAAATTGTATCTATGGTATCCTGAGAAGACATTTGACCCTACAGCTCTGCTAGAGTACCCTAAGGTATAGACTAATGCTCATCGAAACTGTTCCGGAGCCGTTTTATATACTTTTAGAGCTTTTACTTTTGTTTTTGGGTCTTCTATTGTTTTTTTTATTTCTTATTATTTTTTTTTGGAAAAAGGCTTGATATAATGGCAATAAATCTTTTGTGATTCTGATCCTATGCATTTTCCCTTGGCTTGCAGCCGTCAATAGTGATGGTTATCAACATCACGTAAAATATTAAGCCAATTACATACATACAAAAAGTAAGACATAGGCCTGAACGGCACAATTCCCCTCCAGCACAGATCACAGATCTACAGGTACTCAAGCAACCTTTGTCGCTATCTAATCGTATTTGTGTAAATGAGACATACTTGTCTCAGGCAACTTTTAATTACTGATTATTGTATACGCCATTACAAATAACAACACAATTTCAACATGTAAATTCAATAGGCATACATTTCAACAAGGAAATGAACATCTGAGATGAGGGTTTTAGTGTAAGACAGCAGAAACTCGGGAAAACGTAGGTGCAATTGGTTAGACCAAATCCCAATAATCCTTTTTGCACACTGAGGCTTGAATCATTTATTACAATGGCCCATACCAGTACCTAGATACATGCAATTGTATGAGACTCTGTAAAGGTATTTTAATGTTTTTCTTATTACGAAAATATGCAGATTCATGTTGTACGTATATCGGACACAGCGTTCATACGAATCAACATAAAAAGGAAAATGTACGAAATCAGGGATCACTTAAAACTAGTTTTGTATACATAACGTTATTATTTTTTATGTACATATTGTGTATAGATACTTAGGTAATATGTGTAGGTACGTGCAAGAACGAATAAGTACCTAAGTAATCGCAATGAACTTATAATTACTTATAAAAAAAAATCCCGATCATGACCCCCAATACAACCTTAACATCTTATCTTAGTTTTTCTGTTTCAAGTTTTTCTTTTAAATAGGTAGGTATATTCAATGCAGTTAAGACGAAACTCGTGAATCAACATTATCTCTATTGGAAGATTACGGCACAAAAACATCCTGTCTATTAGCCAAGTTTGTGATTATTGAAACTAATTGGTATCGCAGGTTGTCTTCCATTGCTGGCGTTGAATTTCCAACAACATGATGCATATCTTACCAAAGTTTTACATACCACAGAGTTATGACTGAACTTCGCAGAC
This sequence comes from Conopomorpha cramerella, assembly GCA_012932125.1. Taxonomy (NCBI): domain Eukaryota; kingdom Metazoa; phylum Arthropoda; class Insecta; order Lepidoptera; family Gracillariidae; genus Conopomorpha; species Conopomorpha cramerella. The sequence goes on from SJJU01004863.1 coordinate 18,121, forward strand.
ATGGGACAAAGTGTCGTGCATTCTTAATCAATAGGTAGTATCTATCAAGAATAACGTTTAAATTTATTTGGTAACTGTGTTACAGGACAGGAATACATTCAAAATTACTAAATTCTGTCAGTAGTAATAAACATAGTTGTACTGAGAATAAGTTAAAATGTGCCCTTATATTATATTTTATACCTCAAAATACTTTCTATTCGGTATAAATAGTTTCGATGTTCGATTATAACACGAGCACGAGTTATTTTTATTTTCTTTATTTGTGAATCATCGGTATTCCCAAAATATATATTGTACTTATATATAATAAGGACCGAGACATTTCTTCTCACTTGTTCTCATACAGTATCGCCTTTCTCCCAAATTAAAAGGAATTTCTGACCAGCGAGATAAAGTCCTTAACGTACAATTTACATATCAGACAATTTTCCTTGCGACTTAAATCAAGGATGTTTACGTTTCAGATAGCGGGTGTGTGTGTACTGTCGCAGATTGGGCACGGTTCGCCGATCGTGGACAGCAACGGCGCCAAACCACAGGTCATCAGTTATGAGATGGAAACGGCTAATATGCCCAATTCATACAAATTCCAGTAAGTATTATGCAACCTACACACATCAAAAGTGTCTAGGGACCAAGATCATTTTTAGTTAAAAAGAAATAGAATTTATTTAAATCAAATCTAATCTTCTGGATTGGTCTCTTACCTAATCCCCATTACTGTATAATATGACTTGTATGTAAATAATGACTTATCACCAAATTTTGAATAAATTATGAATGAATTCAGTTTTTGTAAAATATATTCTTTATTGCAATCTTCTAAAATGTACTTGATCCCTAGACATTTTTGATGTGTGTATATCTTTCGAAGACTAGAATTAAACCGATCCAAATATTATAATAAATATGCTGTTACATCTATTATGTATATATTCTGTTGCAAGAGTCCTTCCAAATGACATTTCTTTATTATCTGATCTATCGATATATCCATACCTAAAAAACCACTTTCGCAACGTCACAATGTTTAAATATTTATTGATAGGTTAAGGAAAACATTTGTTCGTGCGCTGATGAGCACGGATGCAAACATGATCTTGATTATATTTACCTCAGTGATTGACCGTAGCACGATCATTTAAATCGTGATCTCACTTCTAACGAACAATGTCTATATTGCTTTATAGGTACTTAACATGCGTATCTACTTAAATTCTATAATTTTAAAGGAAAATACTTCAACCAGTCCCCCGCCCCTACGATTTTTACAGTTCTCTTCGATTTATCGGGTCTGCCATCATCAAACCCTGACTTCCTTATTATCGGACCACGTTTGAAATATCTACTTTCCAACAAAAATAGTCATTTAAATTGTTTCATAAACGACGAAGTTATCCGCCCACTAGAAACTATATTGAAGTCGCTTAATTTTTTTTTTCTGCCTGCCAACCTGTCCCTCCCTTCTGTCCCTCCTTCCTCCTGCCCCCCATCGACGTTAGGGCATCTAAGTTTAATTACGATGGTTTCCGTCACCATAGCGTTCGTAGCGTACATAAGCTCTAAAAAAATATTCAATGTACACATCTTAGTTTACGTATAACCATAGCGCATTCGCTTACTTAAATCACAAAGTGCAAAACGTTTACCCTGTGCTGGGTTGAAAAAAGTTTTCCAACCAATACATTTGAATCACTATACTTTTAAAAATAGAATAACATTCAAATAGAACTTAGTTCAAATTATTCTCAAAATACCTACCAAAAATAAACAAGATGCTACTTCCTCATCAATTGATTGATTGAAGCAAAAATTCAAATAAACAAATTAGAACCATGGGCGTATCTCCATTAAAAATTTACTATGATTACAATTTATATGGGTTTCCATTCCATTTCCTTTATCTAACAATTTAGAACAAAATACGGATACGGATACAGGACTGCTAATTACTGAGCACTTAATTTGACATTGCATCAACCAGTGAAGGATTTCCCTAATTTACTGAAGTATATCCGGTGTTGAATCATCTAAACAAATTTGGCTTTTCCCAAAATTTTACGAACACAGTACATTACTTCAACATTAATAATATATTATTATGCAGGTGCTTAAGTCCTGTATTGGCACTTCGCCATTGAATCCTGTCACACTAACCCAAAGATCTCAATTCCAGCTCACGTGAGCTTCAGAAAGTAAATTTTCTGTCAAAGTTCCAAAGAATGTGGCCGATCAAAATCTAAAAAAGTTCGTTTAAAATCCGGTTCCTAAAAGAAGTCTACATTTCACGTATTAGGTCCATTTCGATGTATTTATTACGTTCCATGTAATCTGCATGTTTCCTTTTAAGAAACTGGCTTTTGGAAATCGAAAGCTTATGTTATAAATTGATTTTACTTTCTTCGAAATAGCATTACTGTCAAGCATTTTGGCATTGTTAAGCCGAACGAAAGCCAAGGCGGTACCTTGTGCAGGACTTGCAGATACATAAATAATAATCTGAAAGAGCTCAGTAAACGTTGCATAAATTGTTTAAAATATTGTCCGTGAATTTTTGAGAATTTCTTTTGAACAATGTCGCCGCAAACCATGTAGGAACACAGATTCTTACTCAGGTATTACGTCAAGATTAATTAAGGTGGCATTTTGGTGCCTTGTTCCTTTTGCCGGCAATTGAGTTGATTCGTTTCGGGTCTTCCAGTGATTACAAGTTAATTCTGATGTTGGTTATGTGCAAGATAGCTATAATGGCTTCTGCCAATAAAGGAAGTAGAGATTTTTTACATGTTATTTTACTTGCTAAGTAAAAACAGAAGTAATACATACATGGAGATTGATTAATGTCCAAACGAAACGAAAAATGAAGTGTAAAAAATCCAAATTATAATTTTCGTATGTTATTTTGAACCTTCATTTTATGAATACTACCTCACCCGACCAACTTTGTTTTGCTAATATAGACTATTAACATTATTTACCTGCTACTATATTATGAATACAGACGGAGGTGCGACTTTGTTTTATACTATGTACCTATGTCATATTAGCCGTAGAACCGATGACCGTTGAGGAAAACGAAATTTCGAGTGGAGACCGCGTGTCGGCAAACGGAGTGTAGGACGCCCGCTGGCAAGGTGGACTGATGATATACGCAAGATGGCTGGCAGAAGCTGGATGCGAGAAGCCGAAAACAGATCACAGTGGCGTGCAATTGGAGAGGCCTTTTGTCCAGCAGTGGACAAGTATGGGCTAATGATGATGATGATGTACCTATTGATTATAGAAATTTGGACTAATCGAGGATATAAAAATAACAATACCAAGACACCCATGTCTTATCCCCCAGGAAAAGGTGATCTAAGGTGTGCAAAAAATGATAACATCGCTGATACTATTACATAAATACTATTACACTTTAAAGCTTCAGATCATGGCTAGGTTATCATGTATCCAAGTACTGTTTTCCACCATAGTAGGGACACCATAGTAGTCCAGATACGGTTGCACAACATCTTGAACGGGTAGCTGCTGTTCTTTTGTTATTGCAATCCAGAGCTGTGAGTGGTTATAGATTGATCCCATTTTTTACGACGTGAAATTTATACTAAACGTGTGTACCTCTGAGTTAGGGGACTATCGTATATAAGTTTTATACGATTGTACTTTGTATACATTTAGTCAGATTTTTGAAAATAGTTTTTTTTTTTAATATTCATCAATTACTCACAGATACGAGAACAGCGATGGGTCATCACGCAACGAGGCTGGAGCCATCTTGAATCCCGGCACGGACCAAGCCGCCCTAGACGTACTTGGTACCGTAAGATGGTACGACGACAAGGGACAACTGTACGAAATGACTTACAAGGCTGGCAAGCGCGGTTACCGCACTATCATTAGGAAAGTCAGGCAATAGAGCACTTTCATAAGACTGAAACTGGTGTAAAGTAAAGTATTTATTTATTGATCTAATTTATTGAAATTATTTATATAGTTGTACAAATTTTGGAATTAAGTAAGAAATTTGCCAATAGGAAATAAATTTGTGATGAATTTAGTGTCGTTTTTTTATTAAAAATATTGTTCATCTATACCTCTACAAGTTGCTACTTGAAAATATCATTAAAATACTTGACAGTAAATGAATAAAGGATTCACAAATAGTTACGTAATTTGCTTTCAATGAAATTGGCTAGAATTTTAATA